>JAJLWN010000024.1:0-144644 GCA_030570795.1 Wickerhamomyces silvicola | reverse complement strand
GACGAATTTGTCTGGATGGTTTTAACCAAAACAACATAACTGAATGCCATCTATCAATTAATGGAATACAGACAAGTGGAAATTGGGCAATCAAAATAACATGACCTAAAATGAAATCAGCAGCAAATTCAGATAATTCAATAATTTTAGCAGCAAATTCTCTTGAAGGTTGAGTCCAAGCCATCCATCCCATATGTTTACCATACCATTTACCAGTCCAGAAAGCGGTATTAGCATTATCACTTCTAAATTCACGAGTCAATAATAAAACAGTCATAATTTTGAATATAAATCTTTCACAGTAGATTGAAGTAATAACACCAAGCAACATTCTACTAAAGTTGAAACCTTCAAGAACCCACATGACAATGAAGAAAACAATGTGAACAACAACTGCAATACCATGGGCAATACCAGCCATAACTGAACCTGTCTTTTTACAACACATTGCG
Organism: Wickerhamomyces silvicola; assembly: GCA_030570795.1. NCBI lineage: Eukaryota > Fungi > Ascomycota > Saccharomycetes > Phaffomycetales > Wickerhamomycetaceae > Wickerhamomyces > Wickerhamomyces silvicola. Next base: position 144,192 of record JAJLWN010000024.1, on the reverse strand, counting down.
AAAAGAGGACCTGAACAACATGATAAACCGACAATGACTAATAGTGTACCTGCATTAACAGCAATAGGACCTAAGGCGCAAATAATAACACGAATAACGGAATTGACTGCATCAACATTCTGAACACCGGTTTGAGCATTAATGAAAGTGAATGCGACAAATAAGCCGGCGGTATAGATAGTTGTTGGAAGGACTTCTGCGAACCATATGTTTGAACGATGAGCTCTTGAGAAATCACCAGCAGCTTTTTCTGATTCATCACCTAAAGTCTTACGCTTGAAACCAGTAATACGGGCTCTTGACATACGAACGTAACCAATCCATGAATTTCTGTGCCATTTGTTGTTACCCCTGGTTAACCATCTAATGAAATCTCTGTAATCAATGAAAAAGTCTTCCCAGGCAAATTGATGAGGATTGAAAATGAATGGAGAAAACATCAAAGATGATAAGGAAGCCCAAAACCATAATAATGCTGGTTGCCAATGTGCAACAGTACCAAATAAGATCATAATCATACATCTAGCACCCATATAGATAGCTGAACCAGCAAATCTGGAATACAACACTGAGAATGGGATACGAGCAGTAGCAAAACCACGACCGGTTGAAATATAACGGGCACCACCAATAGCTAAATCACTCAGCAATGAAGATGAGTAAATTTGACCAACGAAAACTTCAAACATTGGTGATAATGACAATAAATGACGGAAAAATCTTTGCGTAGCTTTCCAGACACCACGTTCAATTAATTCTTGAACAACAATTGGAATGAAGGCAATAAAGAAAACAATGAAAATAGATAATGTATAACGTCTGATCCAATCAATAGCTGGTGACAAGTTGTAACAACCAAGAGGGTATAAGACATCAGTAATTGGTTTATTTTTATCATAAGCACAAATGATAGATTCGTGAGCTAACGCATTCAAATTAACCAATGTCAAACAGAATAATTGCAAAGACATTTGAATGAACAAGTTATTGATATGGAAACCAGCATGAGCATAATAGAAAGACAAAAATCTATCCAGTGGTAATTGAGTACCCAAGTAATAATATTCACGAGATAACATTTGTTCACCCATACCAGCACCAATTTTAGTTGTGAAGTTCAAAATAGAACCAAAACCCAAATCTCTACCTTTACCACATTGGAAATATTCAGAATGTTTGATACGACCACCACGACACATAGCAGTCATACCAGCATAAATATCTTCATTTAAATGTAGACCCTTTTGCGCTTTAGAAACACCACCTCTAGTTGTCATATAGGTAGCATTAATAAAATCAGGATGACCATAATGTAGTTTACCACCAATCTGAGACAATGTTCTTGCGAAAAGGGTACCGAACGTTTGTTCTTTACCAGCAGCAACATCACCTAAAACACCAGAATTTTCAGAGAAAATATACTCTCTTGCACCAACAATAGCAACTGGATGATTCTTCGTTTGTTCTTCGAATTTCAAACCTGGGGCATATGGATTAACTTGTTCAACATTCATTTCTTCAAATTCAGCTAAAACAGATCTAATCTTCAAACATTCTTCCAAATAGTTATCTTGATTAGCATCGATCAGTTGAATATATTCACCACGGTAGAAAATCAAAGCATGATTTTGATTATCAGATTTACCATCACCAAGAATAGGGTTACCAGATAATTGAACTCTGAATTTTGGACGACGACGACCATTCTCTAGGATTTCACAATGACCGTCAATTAAGGCAGAATAAATTCTTGGCTCTTCACCTTCATTTAATGGTGGTTCTTCATCCAAATAGGCAATTTGTAAATCAGGATAAGCTCTTAACAAAAATTCGGCATTTTCTAGCTCTTCTGGTCTAAATTTCGTTAATCTTTGCATAGAAACAACAAATTTGAATTTTCTTCTAGCCATTTTTTCAAGTTCTCTTTCCAATCCTTCTGCATTACCACCAAACATTTGAACAATTTCAGGGTTTTCAACTCTGTATAGCAATTTAATGGCTCTAGCGTAATTCATGAAACCTGAAACGGTACGGTATAAAGTTTGGGATCTTAATGAAGCCCATATACGAGTACGTAGAGTATATTCTGGAGCTGCTGATTTGAAGCCGATGAAATAAAATGGTAAATCATCAATCTTTGATTTTAATCCATTTTCATCTTTTTCATCTTCCCCATTGTTTTCGTAAGCAGCAGTTTCTTCAGCCAAAATCTTTGTATCTTTAACAAAACAGTCCCATTCAACTGGGTGCAATTGTTTCAAATATTCTAATAATGTAACACGTGAGAATTGATCATCTTCCTTAATAATTTCTCTTAAAGACAAAAGAATCTTTTCAGAATAATGAGGAACTAAGACTGTAAAGGTTGGCATATTATCAACAGGTAATGGTTCAGGAATTGGGGTAGCTAGAGATTGAGCAAAGAAAGAAATACGACGTTCAGCTTCCGAGTTTCTTGGGAAAAATTCAGTTTCAAAGTTATTATCATCTTGAGAAACGAAGAAAGTTGGAGCTCTTAAAGTTCTCTTGCCTTCAATCTCAGAAGGCACTTGATGATATAATAGTTTTTGAACATGATCTATAGCTAACAAATGTTCTCTGTACATAGAAATGACAATAGCGTTCCAAACCTGAGAAATTAAAACTTTAGGTTTGTATTTGATTTCCATATCAGTGGTTGCCAAAATTTTAGAGTAGATTCTCTTTGGTAATCTTGTAAAGATGTTTCTCCATGGAGTCAAAATCGAAATACCTAAGTAGAATGAACGACCAACAGAGAAAACACAGTTACAAACAATATACCACATGTAAGTATCTAAGAAGAATAAAATCAAATCAGTCAAATACATCAAACCCAATGTGATACGAGCTTGCTGTCTACAAAGCTTAGAACCCCACCAATATTCACCAATACATCTCATCTCCATAGTGGATAGAGTACGAATAGGATCTCTTAATGATAAAATCAAGAAGAAGTAAGATTCTGACAGTTTTGCAGCAAATACAGTAACCCATAATAAGTAAGACATCCACATATCCAAACCTTCTAATTGAGCAAATGATGCAGTAAAGGTTTGGGATGCAACATATTTTCTTGTGGAGCCTTTCATGTAAGAGGTAAATAAACCACCTAATGGCATAATAGAGAAAAACAAGACTGTGACAACAGCAACAAAGAACATGATAATAGCAACAACCAATGCCGCCCTGGAATAGACTGTCAATGAATCATAAGCCATAACAAAAATAACTGGACCCAAGTTGATACCAAAGATACCACACAAGAACCAGAAACGACGAGATAAATGTTGAGCACCGGCCCAATTTCTTGGAACGAAACACCATTCACAAACAGTAGCAACAAGTTGAATGAATGTTGCAAAGGTACCACCTAGAGCTGCAGAAGCCCATCTATAAGCAGCTAATGGTTGATTATTTACTAACTGCTGATAATTATGGGTGTATAAAGTTGGGGAGTTATAAGCCATGTACATCCAATAGAACGAACCATGAATAACCCAGATACGATTGAAATTTGTAACTAAATGAAACCAAGTTCTAGTTTCCTTATAGGTTTTGAAGAAAACTAAATCCCATGAAACTTCGCCCAATCTAACATAACGATCTTCTGGAGCAAGATCGACTAATCTTGAACCATCTTCAAAGACGATTCTAGAAATACCTTCAGGATACCAGAAAAGTTGGTTAACATCATCGTAACCCACAACTTTGTTATGATCACGTTCACGTTTAACATAACGACCATCAACAACTTCATAAACTTGAGATCTAATGTAACGATAAAGCGGAGTAATAACTCTGTTTAAATAATCGCCTTCTGGAACTGGTTCAACTCTTTGCTGGCAAGCTGGGGAATCTAAATAATCTAAAGAACACTTGAAGATAAAAGCTAAACATTCTGGTGTGAATCTGACTTGATTTGCTTCACCCCAACATAGTAAGTAAAGTGCAATTTGACGAACGCGTTCAATTGGTGTTAGATTATTCATTTTGACCTTCCACCTATAATCTGCAGCCTCTAGAGAGTTATCACCTTCTAGTGCGGTCAAGGTATTTTCTGTATCACCACCTTCTTCTTCAACAGCTTTTCTAGCCTTTTTAGACTTCTTTTTAGCCTTTCTTGCCTTTCTCGATAATTTACCAAAGTTCAAATTTCTGAAACCAACGTCATCATCAAGATCTAATTGAGCAGCAAAGTACCATTTTTTATAATTGGCAGTATCACCACCAATATAATCAGCATGCAACGATAATAAAGCTTGAGCTGGTGACATTCTTGAAGCTCTTGAATCCAATAGAGTCATAAAATGGTCAAAAATATTTCTCATGGAATCTCTTTGGAAACCAAATCTATTAGTTAAATCGATGAAAACATCTTCAATTTGTTCAATTGGCACTGGGGCTTGTTGATCAGCTGTCCAAGCAGGATATGGTTCATTTGGTAAAGCGACAGCGATTTGAGATGGATCAAAAGCACCGTTAGAACCATATATTGGAGTAGAAGCACCAGATGATCTTTGGCCACCATAACTCATTTGAGAAGGAGTATATTGAGTACCATAGTCATAACCAGGAGTCCCAGGAGGATTTGGACCATAACTAAAATCGGAAAAGTTTTCATTATCGTTTACACCTCTTGGTTGATCGTAATAACCTTCCTGGCCGTAACCTTGGGCATATCCTGCGCCTTCTTGAGGATAACCTTGCGAATAGTATGAAGCATCGTGCTGAGGATCGTAGTACTCACCTTGAGTCAAACCTTCTTGAGATGCTTGGTAGGCATCATCGTAGTAAGGTGCTTGACTAACAGGTTCTTCGTATTGAGCATTATATTGGTCAGCGTACTGATCATATTGACCTTGTTCATTTTGATCATAATAATGGTGGTTACCATTTGGATCGTTTGGATCGATTGGCTCGTTATAAGACATCTAGAGTAAAAGTTAGTACTGCCTCGCGGTACACGGATTTTTCTTTTTTTTTAGGGAAGAATTTTTTTTTTTGACTTTTTTTGGCGTTGACGAGGGGGCAAATTAGAACCGTGGGTCCTGCCAACATCAAATGTGATCTTTGAATACCAAAACCAAATGATCTATGTTCTTTTGTTCAGCAAGTATGTTGGAAATGATCCCCTAATCAGCGCCAACTCTTCCCTTCCAACTTTTCTGTAATACTTACTTTTTAAAATCAACTAAATCAGATAATGTGCCTTTTTACCGCGCCCACCTTTTAAAAATGAATGTAAAACTTTACCCAAACTATTCAATCCAAGTTGATATAAATCCAAGTCAGTAACTTGGGATCAGGATCAAAAGAAAAAAAACACACACACACACACACACAAAAAAAACTCAAGGGGAAAATAATAATAATATCACACTAATAACAATGGGAGATTATAGCGAGTGAAGTCCAGCTCTTTCTTTTTCTTTGAATCAGTGTAATATATCTGCCTATGAAAAGAAAAAAATTCTCTCTCTCTCCCTGTTGTTTGATCGCGCTAAAAACTAGATCAAATAGCAATAAAGGAAAACAAATATAAAACAAATCAATAGTTTATATGTAATGATCTATAGATTTAGATGATTAATATACTTTTTGATTTCAAGCAAAAGTGAAAGTTTATTCAAGTGTATATTTTATTTCAATAAAAGGGTAGAGTCTAGTATTGATATGGAATTTCAAAAAGAAGAGGAAAAAAAAAAAATTTGGCTTTGTGCTTATGTCACCACGACGCGAAGTTTAAAAGCCCAAAAAAATTTTTTTGGGGCGCGACTGTTTATTCAGTTCTATTTTTAGGTATTTGCGCTGTGTTTTAAAAAAACCAAAATTTTTCTTTGCACATTTAAAGAGGGTAGGTAACAAAGACGAAATCCTGTTGTCTGAGAGATTCCCATAGTAGTTGACAATATTCTATCCTTTTGCTAAAACTGATTTTCTTCTCATCTTTTAAGCTTTAGGCTATGATAGTAAATAAGCGGGACGCATAAGACCCCTAATAAAATTTCTTGAGGATCTGCGCATTGGGTTTATCGCTTATGTTTTGATGAGAATCCAAGGGTACCCTTGGAAAACTTGACGCGATTCTAATACTAAAAGAAAAAAAAAGGGTTGACGCGAGTTTCTCGTACAAGGGTCTTTTTGACTACACTTATTCCGTTAGCCGCGAAAAATTTAGTGCTGTAATTTTGCCTTTTTATCTTGATTATCGTCACTTGTCTCTCAATAGATGTCATATGTATCACTAAAAAAAGGTTTATGGGACATGATGATTTTTCCCCATATAACTTTATGATACTACAGTGATTTAAAAAAGGTTTATAGGTATCATTTTGTTAAGTTTTATTATTCCCGTATATCCTCGCGGTAACTGATAGTAGTAGTGTTAAGCTTTATGTTAAAAGACGCTGAAATTTAAATGAGAGTGTAAATCTTTAAATTTTAGCGTGTTTTTTGAAATGTATTTCGGCTTATATTATCCGATTTTTTGCTCTATCTTCTTTAATATTCTATTGTTTTTACAAGATCCGCTTACGCATCTCTTATATAATCAAATCCCAGAATAGCAGCAGAGACCTAGATATCTTTCACCATACCCTTCGCACACTCATACTTTAGATAATGTTGCACTATATATAGTCGGTGTTCTCTCGATACTAAAGTTTCAAAGAATTCCAGGAAAAGTGGTGATCAATCTTTGACTCGTATACTCTAATCGTACACTTTTAATCGTATACTATAATCATACAAATTATGTTATAATATTAACGTTCGTTAAACATTTATATCGATCAAACCCACATTGATTGGGTTTAACCCTAATTTTTTGATTGGTATGAGCTTATGACAAAAAGATTTTTGGCTACAAATTATAAACAAGAATTTTAATTGTTTTTTTTTTTTTAATTTAGTATATTATAGTTGCCATTATTGTTAATTGTAATATTAAAAAACTTCAATAATATTTTAACGAAATATATATCTCTTCACAAAATAGTAGATATATTGTTTTTCAGAAAGAGTTCCCCCTGAATGCTCTTTCCAGCATCTACCATTTGCAGAGACCCCCCCAATTCTCTCTTTTAATCATCTAGTAATAGGTTACTCTTCTTCAATATAATGATTAGATAAGCAAAGTGGGAAAAATGGTAATATGATTAGTCAAAACTTACGTAAATATATTCCAAATCTTTACATCCAAACACCAGATTCTGTTTTTCCGATTCACCTTCACGATTACAAAAAAAGTCAAAGAGGAAAACTAAACACAAGGTATATTGAGTTGTAACGATATTTTAATTAGGGAAAACTTTTCTTATAGTTCAGCTAGTTCTAGTAAACTTTTTCGAAAAATTCAATTTTAAAAAAAAACTTGACTTCAAAAGTTCTCTTATTTTAGATAATTAAGATTATTTTTTGTTATATCAGTGGTTATATACTCTAATTTTTGAAAAGAAAAGAAAAAAAAAAGAGAAAGATATTCTTCTTCTTTGCATTTATTTCATTTCGTTTATCATAGTTTGTTCATTTCATTTTCATTTGATTTATTACCCTTTTGTGTTATTATTGTCATGTCAGCATTAACTCAGTTCTTCTATAGAGCTCCAAAATCAGTTGGTATAATAGAAGGAACTCCATCATATAAAGAACTTGATAATTTCCAGATCCCAACAGAAGATGTTCGTGTTGCTCAATATTCGTCAAATGGTAGATACTTTGCATTCACTCAGCCAAGTTTTGTAACAGTTATAAATCCAGATGATGGTTCAATTGTAACTAAAATCGAACTACAAGATGTTTTTGATTTACATTTTTCACCAAATGGTTCTTATTTATCTACATGGGAAAAACCAGTTAAGACGGAAAGTGGGAATTATCATAACAATGTTAAAATCTTTAATAGTATTGATGGTAAATTATTAGGCGAATATAGTGCAAAAGATCAAAATGGGTGGAAACCAGATTTTACTTCAGATGAAAAAGTTATTGCAAGAATATTCAAAAATGAAATTAGATTCTATGAAGTTAATGAAGCTTTAAATTTCAACAAACATTGGTCAATTTTAAAGATTCAAGATGTTTCAAACTTCAAATTATCACCTGGTAAAAATCCAACAATTGCTACTTTCGTTCCAGAAAGAAGTGGTAAACCTGCAGTTGTTAGTGTTTATAATATTTCTGCAAATGTTGGTCAACCTGTTAGTTCAAAGAGTTTTTTCAAAGCAGAACGTTGTTCATTAAAATGGAATTCTTTAGGAACTGCATTATTAGCATTAGCATCTACTGATGTAGATGCTTCAAATAAGTCATACTACGGTGAAACAACTTTATATTTACTAGGTATTGCTGGTTCATATGATTCAAGAATTACTTTAGATAAAGATGGTCCAATTCATGATATTACCTGGTCTCCATCAGCAAGAGAATTTGGTGTGGTTTATGGTTATATGCCAGCCCAAACGTCGTTCTTTGATGCAAGAGGTAATTCTATTTACTCGTTACCACCAGCTCCAAAGAATACTATATTATTTTCACCTCATGCCAGATACGTTCTAGTTGCAGGATTTGGTAACTTACAAGGTACTGTTGATGTTTATGATCGTTTACAAAAATTCTCAAAAATTTCAACTTTTGAAGCTTCAAACACTTCAGTATGTCAATGGTCACCAGATGGTCGTTATATTTTAACTGCCACAACTTCTCCAAGATTAAGAGTTGATAATGGAGTCAAGATTTGGTACGCTACAGGTAAATTAATCTTTAATAAGGATTTCAAAGAAGTTTATGCAGTTAATTGGAGACCACGTGCATTAGAAATTTTTCCTCCAATCAAAGGGCTTGATGATAACCCATCTCCACATCAAAGTGGAATTGATTATGTCTTAACTCATCCAAAGAGTTCTCAGAGCCTTTCCTCAAAGCCAAAAGGTGCTTATAGACCACCACATGCAAGAAGTGGAAATGCATCAGCTGCATCACCTCAATCACTATATCAAAGAGAAATAACTGCAAATATCTCAACAGGTGGCTATAAGCCTCCTGCAAGACAAAAAGTTATTCCAGGTGTTGCTCCACCAGTTGAAAAAGAAAGTAAAGCAGCTTTGAAGAACCGTAAGAAAAGAGAAAATAAAAAAACTGGTGAGTCCGTTGAAGCTACTCCAGAGCCGGTTCAACAACAGCAACCTTTAGCTGAATCATTAGTTGTTGGCGGTGTTCAATCAATTGAAGAGAAGAAAATTAGGGGTTTGCTAAAGAAATTAAGAGCAATTGAAGCTCTAAAAATGAAGCAGGCAAATAATGAAACTCTCGAAGACACTCAACTTTTAAAAATTAAAACAGAAGACAAAGTTAGAGCAGAATTAACTTCTTTAGGTTGGTCTGAATAAAAAAACAATCTTACAATATATATAATTTGATGAATTTATTTGCTTGATTTTCGTAAATCAATATGCTTAAATGGTAATCCCTTTTTTGTAATTACATGACCCCCGGAATTTTTATCACTTCTCTTATAAATATTGCGTTCCTCATGTGGATGAAATCCCGATCTTTGACAATTGGTAATTATATTAACTCCAGGTGGATCTGTTAAACTAAATATACCAAAATTTGGATTGGAAGTAGGTGATATAACTATCGCAATGGCTTCAGGTAACATTATTTGATAAGAATTTTGAGTATGTAAATCAACCGAACTTAAAAAACAAGATTGAGTTGGATGAGTATGGATCCAACCAAGAACAAATAAGTCATTCGAGTCTAAATATTCAAACATAGTCTCTTCGTCTTTTGTTTGACATGTATTCGTAGTTGATTCCTGTTCCGGAATTAATAGAGTAGTAATGAAAAAGGCATTGAGGGAAAGTTTACCACATAATATTCCACAAGTTTCAAGTTTCTCAAGAGTATTAGGTCTAGCGATTTGCAGAAATTGTTCTTCGAGCTCTTGAGGAAGGTATAAAGTTTTCAAAGATTTCCCACCTTCGGTTGATGCAATGGATTTATGTTCAATTGGGGTTTTAGCCAGTAAGTTAGATGTTGGTTCTTCTTTTGGTGGTATTGAAGGAATCTGTGGAGAAGATTTGAATTCATGCAATTGAGGTAATGAAGGGTACGATGGGGCCGATATTTTCGATGAAGACTTGTTCTGATTTGAATGCAGTTGCCTTAAATTTTCATTAAATTTAGATTCATCAAATTTAACTTCATCTTTAATCTTTCCTTTAAAAACAAGTTCATTTTTGGCATTTTCGAGTCTTCGTTTCCTCAAATCCTCCTCCTTTTGCTTTTTCTCTAAAATTAAATGCCTCTGGTACGTTTCAATCTCTCCAATAAGAATTTTTTTTATATTCTCTGCATTTCTCAAAGCTGATGGTGCCTTATTATTGACTAAGTTTAAATATAATTTATACGATATTGGATCTTTCCTCAACTGTGGGTGCTTTGATATCTTATTAGTTAAAAGATCTAGAAACCTGAGGTATAAGACATAAGCATCTTTATATGATTTAGCAACATTATATAGATCTGCCTTTTAAGTATTAGTATATATATACCCTATTATATCCAATTATAAAAAAAATTTCTTACATGTCTATTAAGCGTATCTGCTGTCCTAAGATATACTTTAACAGGAACCTTTGTTGAGAACTCATAGTTATGAGCCTCTTGAACCAGATCTTTAATTTCAAAACTCATTATTAAGTTGAATTAAACATTTTAAGTAATGGCTATGTGTAGTTAAATAACAAATAGGGACATTCGGTAACGTATCACATGAAGCCCCCCCCAGATCTTATCCCCGGATTTACACCCTTATTCTATTCGGAAACTAAACCCGTAGTGTAATAGGTGTTCTGTATTTGCCATTATGAGACTTAAGATCGTATCATCGACTACTAATCAAGTTCTATCTATTGAAGACAATGCTACGTTAGGCGAACTGTTAGACAAACTAGCAAGCGATGGGATAATCACAAACCAAGATATAGAGATAAAGTCAGGGTTCCCGCCGCAGAAGTTAGATCTTCATGATAAAGCTATACATATTTTGGATGTTGGCATACGTGCTGGTGACAAGTTGATTATTGAGGAACAGATAGTGCCTAGAGAGGTGCCCACGGCGATACCGACTAGACATTCTAGATTACCAAGTTCCAAGACTCCATATGTTTTAACTAAAGATGGATATTGTGTACTTCGTAAAGTTCCGGATGATAATTCATGTTTATTCAGATCAATATCGTATGCTGTATTCCACAACTTAGAAGAAGGTTTACAATTACGCTCAGTAGTCGCTGACGCAATAAGAGAAGATCCAATAACCTATAATGACGCAATTTTAGGCAAACCTGTTGATGAATATATTAAATGGATTATAAAACCTACGAGTTGGGGAGGTGCTATTGAATTACAAATATTGAGTGAGCATTTGCAAATAACGATAAATTCAATAGATGTTGAAACAGGTCGTATTGATAGTTTCAATCCAGGACAAAATAATTTTATTATTGTTCTTTATGGCGGTATTCATTATGATACAGCTGTTTTAACGCATTTGATTGATATTGATAAAAAGGATTCTGATATTACTGTTTTCGAATCTAATTCAACACTAGGTGAGGAATTTTTGAAAAGTATTCAAGAATTAAGAAAGAAATTAAATCATAAAGGTTATGTTACAAATACAGCCACTTTTAAAGTTAAATGTAAAGTATGTGGTTCAGTTTTTGACGGTGAAAAAGAAGTTAGTGATCATGCTTTGAAAACTGGTCATTACGATTTTGGTGAAGTATAAAAAACCCATGCATTTCATAATGAAAACCAAAACCTTTACCCAATTATACCATAATAATTTCACCTTCTTCCAAAGTTTCTTCAACTAGTCCAATAGTCTTTGGATGATCTAATTTCACTAGTCTTTCAATTTCATCTTTGTGCAAATATTCAAGCTCAATTCTTTTTTTATGCTTTTCAACACTTTGTAAAAAACTCTCTAAATTTGAACCTGTTGCAGCTTCACTTTCTAAGTTGGTATAAGGTCTTTGCTTTAGTTCTTTAACTCTTCTTTTATGAACCTTGGACTTATAATGGCATTGGATTGCACGATCATTTTCAAAATATTTTGCACAATGTATACAATAAAATTGACCTAATCCAGCTTTTGTTTCATCTATTGGCTGATCTTTTAGTTTTAAAATCGATTCTTTAGAGCCCAACTCGTTATATATGAGATCCAAATCTTTTGTTCTTCTCTTTGTTTTATATCTTTTAACTGAATATCTACCCATTCTCTTATTTATAGTATTAAAGAACTTATACATAATTTTTTCTTTTGGCTCTTCCTCGATGAGAATATAAAAGTCTAGACTTCCTATTTAGGAAATGATAAAGCTTCTTTCTAATAATTATAAAAAATAAAACCAAATTGGGTAATGGTTATATTACCCGGGCTTTTTTTAAAAAATTGCCACACACCTTAACACCATTTGACTTTCAAAAAAAAAAAGCAGTCACTTATTTCTCTGTGCCCACACATCCGGTCCCCAGTTAACATACTTTACCCAACCTCGTATTTTACTTCTTTGGAACACACTCAATAGTTAAGACTAGTCACCCGTCTTTCGCCTCTTTTTTTTTTCATGGATTTCTAATCAATCAGAGAATATAACAAATTGAATTTTTTCCTAAAAACTTACACTTTAACAACACTATCAAAGTAAATTCAAGATGGCTCGTCGTCCAGCTAGATGTTACAGATACCAAAAGAACAAACCTTTTCCAAAATCTAGATACAACAGAGCTGTTCCAGACTCTAAAATCCGTATCTACGATTTAGGTAGAAAGAAGGCTTCTGTCGATGATTTCCCATTATGTATCCATTTAGTTTCTAACGAATTGGAACAATTATCATCAGAAGCTTTAGAAGCTGCTCGTATCTGTGCCAACAAATATATCACCAAAGTTTCTGGTCGTGAGTCTTTCCATTTAAGAGTTCGTGTCCATCCATTCCATGTTTTAAGAATCAATAAAATGTTGTCATGTGCCGGTGCCGATAGATTGCAACAAGGTATGAGAGGTGCTTGGGGTAAACCACATGGTTTAGCCGCAAGAGTTGATATTGGTCAAATTATCTTTTCTGTCAGAACCAAAGATTCAAACAAAGATGTTGCTATTGAAGGTTTAAGAAGAGCCAGATACAAATTCCCAGGTCAACAAAAAATTATTTTATCTAAGAAATGGGGTTTCACCAACTTAGACAGAGATGAATACGTTAGAAGAAAACAATTAGGTGAAGTTAAAGATGATGGTGCCTTTGTTAAATTCTTATCCAGAAAAGGTCCATTAGAAGCTAACTTGAGACAATTCCCAGACTTCCAATACGAAGCTTAAGTGTTCAAAATATAATTTATGACTTTCTGAGCTTTTAGTGTAACGTAGAAATTTAGACTATGAAGGTTATAGAATTTTGTGAAGTTTGCATAATTTTATTCAAACTTTATATTTTTTTTCTAATATAAAAAAAGGCCTTGTATTAAATTAAAATTCACTATTCAATAGTATTCAATTCTTTTTTACTTGAATAGCTGCCCAAATTGTGCAAAACATTCATTCATTTCTAAAATGAATGAGCCATCGCCTTAATTTCAAGGTGGCCCTGAAAAACTCGCGTCCAAAAAAAAGAATATAAACGTTGAAAATTCCACCTTAAAACACGGTTTTGAAATCTTTCGACGGATTTTTTTCTTTAGTAAATTTAATAATGTCATTCTCTAATAAAGAAAAACCAGATGTTCTAGTTTTATTCGATGTTGATGGTACTCTGACCCCAGCTAGATTAACTATTTCACCAGAGCTAAAACAATTGTTAGCAGATTTAAGAAAAAAAGTTGTTATTGGATTTGTTGGTGGTTCAGACTTCCAAAAACAAGTTGAACAATTAGGTCCAAACGTCTTGAATGAATTTGATTACTGTTTCAGTGAAAATGGTTTGACTGCTTATAAATTAGGAGAAAAATTAGCATCTCAATCTTTCATTAATTGGATTGGTGAAGAACAATATAATGAATTAGCCAAATTTATCTTGGGTTATTTAGCGAATATAGATTTACCAAAAAGACGTGGTACTTTCATTGAATTTAGAAATGGTATGATTAACGTTTCACCAATTGGTAGAAATGCTTCGACTGAAGAAAGAAATGAGTATGAGAAATATGACAAAGAACATAAAATTAGAGAAAATTTTGTTAAGGCTTTACAAGCAAAATTCCCAAATTTAGCCTTAACATATTCAATTGGTGGTCAAATCTCGTTTGATGTTTTCCCAACTGGTTGGGATAAAACTTATGCTTTACAACATGTTGCAAATGAAGGCTTCAAAGAAATTCATTTCTTTGGTGATAAATCTTATAAAGGTGGTAATGATTACGAAATTTATAACGATGAAAGAACCATTGGTCATGCAGTTAACTCACCAGAAGATACTGCTAGAATCTTAAAAGAATTATTTTTTTAGAACTTTCTCACATAGAAACAAATATAATAAATAATGCCTTTTAGGTTAATAATCTTACGTAGGCTAAAACTAAGGCAAATGTACCCGTACAGACACCAATCAACCATTGCATAACTTGAGTCTTAACACTATCAATTTGCATCTTCATATTTGCAACTTCTTGATCAATTCTAGTATCAATTTCACTTATATGTAACTCATGTTGAGATCCTTCTTCCCTAATTCTACCCTTTTCCAAACTTAAATCCAATTTAACACTTGCACTTGACTTAGTTATCTCTTCTCTTATTTTCGTCTTTGCTTTCTCCAAATCTGTTTGAAGTCTCTCATTCTCTTTTTGCACCGTGGCAAATTCACCTCGATCAAGTGTTTGTAATTCACCTCTTAGCTTAGTGAAGTCTACTTTCTGTTGATAAGTCATCTTAGACAAAGTTTCCTTCGTGACTAATTGTGAACTAATTGAACTTATACCATCATTTAGAGCTTGTGAAACTATCTTCACGACCCCTTCACTCTGCTTCTGCGAAAACCCTTCCTTTTGCAGCTCAATCACAAACTTTCGAGAATCAAAACGAACTGCCCTATTTATTATCGTAGTGTGAAATCTCCTTATTCCAATCATTTTGTTAACAAGTATTACTTTTGATAACCTTTCCGAGATCTCATTGATAATTTCATAGCTAAAAACTAACAAGGCTAAAAAAAAAAGGCTACGAATAGGCGTGAAGTCTCTAAGAATATCAAGACAGTTCACTACTGTTTCGCTACGGTTAGGTAGATTGACTGGTCAAAAATATGATGAAGCTGAGTTGATGAGCTCAAAATTGAATAAAGATTCATATTATGCTAAACGTGATCCATTTCAAGATTTCTATCAAGATGAAGAACCAAGTTCTAAAGAGGATTTAAAAAAGATTTCGGAGAATAGACGTTATTAAAGGTGTCTTGGGTGGTTTTGGTTGGAATTATTGGTACTTTTACTGCATATCAGAAATGGCCAGCTATTAGAAAGTTGGTGGTATAAGACTGATAGTGATGAGTATGAACCTATTAAAAAATTTAAAAAGTTTGAGATACTTAAAATTGTCAATCCTAACGATAGTTCAGTAGCTGGATTACATTTATGGGATGATAACTCCAATTACATTGTTAATCAAAATAAAAAAGTTCTTAATTAGTTTCAGATGGTGAAGTTTACTCATTTGGCAGAAATACTTATGGTCAATTAGGTCATCCCGTTAGTTATGATTCTGAGATTATTGCTTATCCTAAAAAAATTCATTTATTAAATGAACATGTTAAAAGGGATTTGTTTCCAGAAGTGATTGATATTCATGCTGGAGGTGATACAAGTTTCTGTACAATTAAACCAATCCCAATGTATAAGTTGGTATGAGGTGCCTCTACTGGAGAAGAATAAAGAAGATATATTTACCGTTGGTTTTGGTACTGATTTGAAGGGACAAATCGGTAGTGGACATTATGAAATCAAATCAACATATTATTGCTGGTGAAACAGCAAGTGCTATTTATTATTCATCAAAATGATATATTTTTACATGTACATATTTTAGCTTAACCAGCTGATTAAGTAGTAAAATGTTACAAATAACAGTATAGCACCACCATAGAAAATCCATTTATCTTTGAATGCTCTTTTTTCAATCGATTTTATAGTTTGTTGTGAAACACCTAAAGTATCTAATGAGTTAACTAATTTATTTTGAAAAGATCTTAAAATTTCATTTGATGAAATTAAATCTTCGTAAGCTTCTCTTCCCATTTCTAAGATTTCATCCAATTGTTGATTTCCCTTTTGTAAAATATTTGTTTCTTTATGTAATCCTTCAGAATGTTGTAATTTAGGAGTTGAATTAAAAGGATTATCTGAATTACTTGTTGGATGACGACGCAATAATTCAGATTTATTCGATTCTTGTAGAGTGTCATCGCTTTTACGTTTCAATTCTTGAAACTTCAATTTTGCCTTATTTATATCATTCCTAAAATCTTTTAATCTTACTTTAGCCTTTTCCAATTTTTCAATATTTGTTTCATTCTTAATAAATGATTCGTATTCATCTATAGTCTTTGATAATGTTGATAGATTAGCAGCAATCGTACCTATAACAGTTAGAACATTTTCGTATCTGGAATAAAACTAACCTTGGAGTGATAGTGGTGAAGCTGTCACATTTGATTCAAATTGATTCAAGTCTTTCCTCAATGTACTGATTTGCTTCACTATTCTATAATTAATATCCAACTCTCACTCAAAATCTAAAGTAAACCCACCATCCTTTTTTCGACAACTTTTGGTGCTTTAAGAAATTAGTGAAATATTTTATTCACGTATAGATTTTCTGCTCGTACCGTGGAGATGCCTTCCCACCAAAAGATTGTGATTTCTCTCAGAGCTGACAATAAGTTGAGAATGGTAGTAATTAGACAAATAGTTGAAGCTCGCTGTTCTCTAAAATGATTTCTCATTTTTTTTTTTTGCAGCAATTATGGATTCAATATGAGTATTTTATTCAAACTATTACCCAAAAATTTCATATAAATGCTTTCAAAAAAAGCTCTGAAAACATGATCAAGTATTGTGAATGTGTATTAACAGCTGAAAACTTTGAGTAAATCACCTTTGAAATCATAGTTCTACTTCCATTACTGTTGTTGAAGTTGATATAAGCAAGAAAAATATGTCAATTTTTTTTCAATTTTCTACTAAAAACGTCTTTTTAACGGTCTTTTGACACTTCAAAGATGACGATAGAGGACGAAGAGCTACGAGTATATCCATATAAAAGTGATTCAAGGGATATATAACTTACGCTTAGAACCCTTTCAGCTAGCACTTTGGCTGCTTTATTGGAGTTCACTAGAGAAGAAACTGCAAGACAGGAAGAATTTGAAAAATTAAAGGCTGAACAACAATATGAAGATAAACAAAAGTCTTTACTTACAGAGAAAGGAATGAAACTGTTTCTGGCAATTATCTCAATTTTGGGTAAGTTTGTGAGAGATATATTTCAATTTGGTCCAAATGCAAGTTAACAACTTCCAGTACAGTAATGAGACTGCAGATATTCTAGCAGATGAGCTATTGGAAGGTGCAGATGAAGATACTGTGGTCTGTATTGTAAGTGCTCCTTCTGTATGTGCGGGCTTTAAAGAAAAGAGATGATTTACCAACTGAACATATCTATTTATTAGAATATGATAAAAGACTTGAAGTTTTAGCTGGTGATCATCTTGGATTCTATAATTATAATAATCCATTAGAATTTCCTGAAGAGTTAAGGGGCAAAGTCAACCGTTTATTAATTGATCCTCCAAGATGAATTGAAAAGTTCACAAACTGCACATGCGTTATTAAGTAAAGATAAGGATTCCAAGACTGCAAAAGGTGTCTTAAAATATCAGGTGAAAGAATGAAAGAAATCATCATCAACAAGGCTTATCCTGACACCAAACCAACAACTTTCTTCCCAGAACATGCAAATGGTTTAAGTAATAAATTTTTTTGTTATGCTTCTTACGAAGGCTCAAATTGGCAACTTCAACCAAACGGTAGGTAATATATCGTTATTTCAAATGATTATTCCATTAATAAGCCCTTACTATTACTACTAGTTACCTTTTAATTGAATTTATATTACCTTCTATTATATTGTAGATGTTGTTACCCGGTGTGTTTGCCTGTGCCTTATTAGAACCGGATTTTTGGTCTTTCTAACTCTCTTTCACTTAGTCACTTAAAACGAACATAATGGCTGGTTCAAATAGATCGTATAGGAATTTAAATAATGATCATCTACATAGCCCTTATGCTAGAGCCCAAACTCCAGTTCTTCCAAGGACTTTAGTGCCAAAAGTAAGTCGTTGAAGAAGCTTAAAGGAAAGAACTAACATTTCAAAGACACCTGGTAGTATATTTAGTAAAGTTAAGAAAATGTTTTCACCAAGTGTATGGAGTTCCGAATATGACACAACGAGGTCAGATGATGACTCTTCAGATGCTAGTCTTGTGTCAATTCAGCCGGATATTAGTGGTATTCGAACTCCATCAAATCCAATTGATGAATTTCACAAGATGCAATATCAACATTTTGATGATTCACCAAATGCTAAGCTAGCTAGATTTTTCGCAAATAAAGGTAGTGAGCCATTATCAGAAATTGAAATCGAAGGTGTCAAGGCATTATTAGGTCAAAATTCATCCGTATCAAGTTCACCAAAGACTTCTCAAAGGGAAGAAGAGGAAAATATCGAAATATTAAAACCTGAAGAGAGTAAGAATATAGTCAATGAAACTCCATCTTTCAAAGCCACTTATAATACATCTGTTACTACTTCGAACAACTCAACACCAAAAAGACGTGTATTTGACTATTCAGGTTTCCCATCACCTTATAGAACTTCAAGACTGAAAAATTCGAATTTATCTTTTACATTAGAGCCAAAAGTTGAAGTTAAAGCTCAGGAGAAAAAAGAGGAAAAAAAATTAAGTAATACAGCATCTGCATTATTATCATTTTTGGAGAATGATGAATCAAAAGTTGAAAAGCAAGAAGAACAACAACCTCAAAAAGTTATAGATTATAGTAATCCATATGCATCACAACGAAAGAATCGAAAATCAATAGGTCGTTCTAAAAAACCTTCATCTTTAGAACAATTGGAAAAATCATTAAATTCACCTCAACCTGAACTTGCCAACATCAATAAATACAAACCAAATAAGTCTTCCTCATTACGAGAATCAATATCATTAAATGACAATGAAGAAGAAGAAACAATAGAGGAGATAAAGCCAGATGTAATAACGGAGGAAGTTGAACCTAAGAAGTCGGGGTTTTCATCTCAATCGACACACACATTGTCAAATCCAACCCCATTATTCTCCTTTAATGAAACAAAACCAAAGGAAGAAGAGAAGAATGAGGATATCGAGGTCATTGACTCTGATAATGATCGTTCATTAACAATCAGAGAGCCTCAAGAAATTGAAATGACAAATGGCTCAAATCATCCTTTTGAAGTAGATACCCCAGAATTCGAATTCCCAGCAGCTGAAAAGCTTGGTTACTCTACAAATGATCTTGAAGAGTCAAGAGTCATTCATTTCAAGGGCATTTATACCTTTTAAATATTTTATAAAATAAAATATATTAATTTTCATATATAATAACTGTCATCTGATAAAGTGTAATCCCATTCGAGGAAAACTTAAACGACCAAAATCTCTCACTTGAGATCATATTCATACAATTCTTTAAAGATGTCATTGAACTCTGTGCTTTTGATTGGTGGTTCTGGATTCTTAGGTCTTCATTTAATCCAACAATTTTATGAAATTTCACCAAGACCAGAAATTCATGTCTTTGATGTCCGTCCATTACCAGAAAATTTACCGTTAAGTTTTACATTTGATCCAAAGGAAATTAAATTTCATCAAGGAGATATAACGTCACCAGAAGATGTTAGAAATGCTATTCAGTCAAGCAAATCAGATGTTATTGTACATTCAGCTTCACCAGTTCATGGTCAAAGACAAGAAATTTATGTTAAAGTTAATGTTGAAGGCACCAAAAACGTTATTAAAGTTGCAAAGGAACAAGGTGTTAAAGCTCTAGTTTATACATCATCTGCTGGTGTTATATTCAATGGACAAGATATCTATAATGCAGACGAATCATGGCCAATTCCTGAGATCCCAATGGATGGATATAATGAGACTAAAGCAATTGCCGAAAATTTAGTATTAGACTCTAATTCGTTTGAAGATGGATTCTTAACTGTTGCATTACGTCCTGCTGGTATCTTTGGCCCTGGTGATCGTCAATTAGTTCCAGGTTTGAGAGAAGTTGCAAGTCAGGGGCAATCTAAATTTCAAATAGGTGATAACAATAATTTGTTTGATTGGACTTATGCTGGAAATGTTGCAGATGCTCATGTTTTGGCAGCACAAAAGATATTAAATCCTATTCTTCGGAAACAAATTGGTGGTGAAAAATTCTTCATCACAAATGATGCTCCTGCTTATTTCTGGACATTGGCAAGAACCGTTTGGAAAGCTGATGGTCATGTAGCTAAATATAATATTGTATTATTTAGACCTTTAGCTATTGTACTAGCTTTTTTAACTGTTTTATCATCAAAATTTACTGGTAAACCTCCAGGATTAACTCCTTTTAGAGTTAAAGTTGTCTGTGCTGTTCGTTATCATAATATAACAAAAGCTAAAACAGTTTTAGGCTATGAACCAAAAGTTGGACTAGAAGAAGGTATTAAAAAGACTTTGGATTGGCTAGATGAAGGGAGATGATGCTACTTATATAGATAGGAAACGAATACAAATTGCAAATATTGAAAAAAATCCCCATAAATTTACTTTCATGTTAAGCAGGCAATACTAAAATAAACTAAAACAGTGGCAATGACGATTTTCCAAATATAACTATTGAACGAACTATATGCATTATTTTCAAGATTTGTAGTATTAAAAGTGAGATTCAAGTATGATGTATTCGTTGAATTTATCTGATTAAAATCAATTAATTCGGCTTTATGATCAAAAAAGCTTGCAATGGAAGACTCTGAAATGTTGGTAGTATTCTCTAATATAGATTTGATAACGAAATCTGGTTCTTTATCCTCTGGAGCAATTCTTGAGTTTGGTCTTAGAAATTTTGCAACATGGGCATCATGTTTCTTAAATGGTAAATTACAAGCATTGACATCATTCATGGTTTCACAGTCATCATATAAGACTGCCAAAAAGTTTCCAGATGCCGTATTTGGACACAATCCATAACAATCACGTTTCATACTTTGTAAAGCACAGCACTCACATGCGAGATCATCTGGTTTACATTCATCAAGTTTTGTTAAAACATCACTAGCACATACAGTTAATACTTCCAACTCTTCGCCTTCACATATATTTTTTGGGTTAGGATTAACATATGCACCGAACTCATTTGACTGATCAGTTGATGATGTTAAATCTGCACCGTAGACATAAGTTATAGTCAATAAAAGAAAAAAATAACTCAAAAACATGATGTTTGAAGATCAAAGGTGTTATCTGAGAATCACCTGCTATATTGGAGGAATATTCAGGGTTTTGTGTACCAATTGTTGTTTTATTTATCATGGTTTATATTTGACACAAAAACTTGCTCAACCTTGAAAGTTTACAAACTTGAAAAACTAAAAAGAAAAATATTCAATGATCATGAAACTATTGGTCATTCTGACAAAGAATACAGCTGTATTCGTATTTATTTCCTAGATGTTTCAAGCAAGATTTATGATAGCAATGACGACAACTGAACGTTACCAAATCATACACATCTGTTGAATCTTCCAATGATCCACGTTGTCTCTCTTCCCATTGGATATATGCATCTGCTTCTATTCCTTTCCCCCAAATTAATTTCCCACATGCATCACATTCATAACTTTTAACTGACCAACCGGCATGATTTATATCAGTTAATTTTTGCATATTTTCATAAATAGCTTCATTAATTAAATTAGATGTTATAGTCAACACATTCTTCTCATATGCAAAGGCAAGATGAATCTCATTAATAACTGGTCTTACATCACCTAACAGAGTTACATGAACAGATGATGAGCTAATAAATTCAGCAAAAATCTTCAAAAATGAGCTATGGTGTTTATTGATACCTGACTTACCAATCTCAAAACTACTTATTTTTGATCTTTTATTGATTAGACTAGTAAATAAATCTTGAATAAGCCTTTTGATAATATCTATTACTTTTGTAGAGGTTCCATCCTTATCGAATTTCTTTAATTGTCTAACTGCAAAATTGATTAAAGATAGCCACATTTTTTCATTATTTGTTAAATCATTTTCATTATTAGTGTGTGGAGATGAAGCATCATGATTTGATATGTTAATTCCAACTTGTAAGTATTTCCAAATATTTGACTCTAAATGAGTCAATTCATTTCTATCCGATTTCAAGACGACTAATGGGAGTTTATCAATCAGTTTTTGCATATAAATTATAATCTCATCTAATGCGTCTTCGTATCTATCATCCTGCTTGAGTAAATAGACTAGTGTATCTAAAGAACCACTCTCTCTTAAAACTTTTAAGCAATCTCCAAAGTTAAAATCAGATCTTTTCAAAGATTGAACATATGGAAGAAGAGAAGACTGTTCAAACTGGCTTAAAGTTTTTATATATTCATCTCTTTCTTCAATAGTTAACCTAAATTGTCCTTCACTTTCCAATTGAACAAGTGACGAGAGGTACAGATGTTTTAATTGATCGTCTTTTAGAGCTAGTGAAAGTTTGTGCATCTTTGGAGAATATTTGTTGAAAATTTTGACAATTTTGAAAATATCAACTTCAACAATATCATTAAAGTTTTCTTCGGCCACCTTATCAAGTTTTCTTCGTTCTTTAGAACCCTTTTTAGTTGCTCGATAACATCTCTCCAAAATCTCATCAGTAGTGCCAATAGAATTTCTTTTATCTAACTTTAGCCAGACCTCTAAAGCTTTAGAATAATTTAAATCATTTAAATAGAGATTTAGCAATATTTCATTAAAACCAGCTCTTTCAAAGACATCTAATAGTTCCATTTTATTTGGTGGCTGATAAACAGATAGTAAACTTTGCAAACTCAACTCACAGTCCTCTCTGATATCATCATCAGATCCCTTATAAGAACATAAAATCTGAATTGTTTGTCGTAAAGCTTTCTCAGATAATCTAATAAACTGATGGAATTTAGGAAAGTTTCGTGCTATAAAAATTGCCAAGTTCAAATGATCAGATTCTTCGAAATCATTTTGGTTAATGACATCTATCAAAATCTCAATAATGAATTGGCGGTTAACTTTTAACGTATTTTCTTCATGAATAAGTTCATCATCATTTAACATTGAGTCTTCAAAACATTCATTAATACAGCTTAGAAATGATCTAGAGTCATATTTGAGTAGGCTGTAAAGATATGGAAATGCTCTTTCTACTTCCAAGGTTTCATTGACAGACATAACACCATTTTCATAAGTGATTGGCATACCATTGAACAACACAAAATATATCGAGAGTTTAATATCTTCCACTTTAGCTTCTGGAATTAGCTTCTCAGTCGGATATTGTCTTCCTGTAAGAACATATGCTAAGTAACTGAAGACTTTAGATGCTTCATTTCTATCGAGTTCGACATCTCTGAAAAATTCAATTAAAGGCGTGATATAGTCATTCAATAAGGTATTCCAAACAAAAATATAACTGTCTCTGAGATTGTTTTTTTTGAGTAACATAATAGTGAAATCTATGTCTAAACTTTCAATATCTAATAAACAGATATTCTGCTCTAGAGTTTCAGTTTTACCTACTGAAATATAGTAAGCCACCATTTCTTTCAACACAACAGGTGCTAATACTGTGAGATATCCATTCAATATAAAAGGTTCTAATCCTTCAAAAAAATAGTCAACATGACCCCCAGCTCGAAAAGTCTCCAGTAATTCTTCAAAAACAGTAGAATCTGCATTTATTGATACCAGTGCTCTGATAGAGATATAAAGAAAGTCTTTCACTGAATCTTCTCCATTATTTGAGATGAAATCTGCACTGATGACATGGGTAGCTGATGCATTGATGATATCTGTAAGATATTTCAATACAAGTGGTTGTCGTTCCTTGGGACTAGAAGAGAGTCCGATTGCTTCAAGGTCAGCATCTCCACTATAGTATTTCCTAGCCGTTTCAATTGCAAGTAGATACTTGCTTTGATTTATTAACTCAAAAAGATTGTCAATCCAATTTGGTATTGAACCAATTAAAACTTCATATTTACCCACAAAAAATAGCTTACTTTTGTATATTCTAAAAGATGAATTAAAATTTCCAGTGAATAGTCCATGAACCGGTAGCTTTTTGTAGGGATCATTTCTGAGTAAATGTTTTGATAATAGGTCTATTGTGGTGACAACGTTCATAGTACTCCCATTCATCACAATTAATTGCTGAGTCGATGTAACAATCGATATGACTGATTTGTTTATCCACTGTACTCCAAGGATAGATTCATCAGAGACCCATCTTTTTTTGGATCTAAATTGTAAGGTTTCTCTAGAACTATTAACCTCAATGATGGTTAAAACATTAGAAAAACAGTATGCAAGTTTAGCTGGTGACTTTGAACCATTTTTCAAGACAAGAGCGGGAAACCATGCTAAACAACCAGATCTTAACAGAGATTGATTAACAGTTTTAGGTCTACCCGTCTGAAATTGAGTTCGTACAAAATTGGTTGTTGATATGATTATTAGTGCAGTTGGTGTTAGAATAGCAACCAAGCCTTGTGTATCAGTATATTCAATTGATGTTCCAAGAGGAAGTGCTGAACAAGCAAAAACAGTTGAAGGACTATCAGTAATAGGGCCCTCATATTTTCCTAATATTTTCCTTGTAGAAACATTCCACCCTAAGACTCCACGGTTACATTGGTGATAATATACTCTTCCAAAGACATCAGATGAAACCAATACTGAATGTCTCTTGCCGACGAATGTAATATTATTGACTGTTGAACCCAAAATATGTCCATCAGATATTGATTGATTATCTTCACTTAAAGGCTCAATATGAGCCAAAGGTTTGTGTACATTTTTTATTTCCCAAAGAAATATATCTCCGTTTTGGAAACCAGCAGCAGCATGAGTAGAATCTAACGATATGGCTAAACTTGTTATTTGTCCGCATGTGATAGCTTTCGAATTGCTCCCAAGAACATATATTAGTCTTTCTCTATAATCGAAGATCAAAATATATCCCTTATTCGTTCCAATTGCAATTACATCACCTGGAACAATGCAAGTTGGCTCCCCATAGACTGATTTTGAGTGATCTGAATACACCTGAGTATTAAGTTTTCCCAAATTAATCCATTTCATAGAAGTAAAGCTTACAGTTTGCTCGATTGGTTCTAGGCTATCAGATGGGTTCCATAATAACTCTCTAGATACTCCACTAAATTTGCTTCGTAGTCTTTCATCAAATCTACGATTTCTTGAGCTCGAAGAGTTAGTTGATGAGTTTGATGAGAATTTCGGGCTGCTGAGTCTTAAAACATCTCTATTAACCTGTCTATCCAACAAGGTAGATTGAACTGAAGCAGCATCTATCTCAGTAACTTTATCCTTCGAGTCAATTGACATTTGTATGAACTCTTGCCTAGTTCAAATAGTGTCAAAGTGTAATAAACCTAAGTGTTGATACCGATATTTTTGATATTTTTCCAACTTTTCACTTTCTACAAAATAGGGCAGAAATTTAGAACCACAACAACGATGCTACAAATTCTACCAAAACCGTATGCTATGAGACTGTTTACAAGAAGTCTTTCATCTACGAGAGTCATAAGGAATAATTCACAGGAAATCGAGAAGCTGAACCATTTGATTAAGAAAAAATTAGTAGAGTTTGAAGAAATTGAAAGAAATAGAAAATATGAAGAATCAAAACCTAAACTATCTGATTTTACTAGACCAATTCTACAGACATTTGTTATAGGGTCTACAGCATATTTGACTTTCCATTTAATCTGGTGGAATCTAGAATATAGCGAAAGAGAGAAAGAATTACGAGGTGAGTTTGATCTTCGTTTACTATTCAGCAGTGAGTGAACTAACGGCAAAAAGCTCAACTTGAAGAAAGTGAGAAATCATTAGAAGAAGCTCTGCTAGCACATGGACAATCTACACAATCTACACTTAAGTCAAGGGGATGGTGGTCATGGCTTTGGAAATAAAATAAACCAATACATATATACAAATGGAAACTGACTCATGTAGCAATAATAAATATAATCTTAGACTCCCTTAAGACACTATAAATCAACCCCTAATACCCTTTTTTGACCTAATAATCAACTTTTAGTGAAGTTCACTAGTAAACCATAATCCGAGACAAAGACCTAAACCGGAAGTTACGTTTGAAGGCAAACTTGATTTATAGCTGACAGAGTACTATTAACTTTTTAATCACGATGCTCAGAAACATTCAAAGAGTATTGTATTCTTCTTGTAGGGGGTTAGCTACTAATGAGTCTTTTCAGACAGTCATTGGGATTGATCTGGGTACCACCAACTCAGCAGTAGCTGTGATGCAGGGCGATGAGCCAAAGATATTAGAGAACGATGAAGGTGCTAGAACAACGCCATCAATCGTTGCTTTTGATAAGTCGGGCCAATTACTAGTTGGTGCTCCTGCAAAGAGGCAAGCTATTCTGAATACGGAGAATACGTTTTATGCTACAAAGAGACTTATTGGCCGAAGATTCGACGATGAAGAAATTAAATTTGATATGGCCCATGTACCTTACAAGATTGTTGAAAATGAAAATGGAGATGCTTGGGTTGAAAGTTTTGGAAAGAAATACTCACCATCACAAATTGGTGGCTTTGTTTTGAATAAAATGAAAGAGATTGCTGAGACCAATCTAAAACAAAAAATTGCCAATGCTGTTGTCACTGTTCCTGCTTATTTTAATGATTCACAAAGACAAGCTACAAAGAATGCTGGCCAAATCATAGGACTAAATGTTTTAAGAGTTGTCAATGAACCAACAGCTGCTGCATTAGCGTATGGGCTGGATAAGACTAAGGATGGGGTAGTTGCTGTTTTCGATTTAGGTGGTGGTACTTTTGATATTTCAATTTTGGATATAGAAGATGGTGTTTTTGAAGTTCGTTCCACTAATGGTGATACCCATCTAGGTGGGGAAGATTTTGACATATTATTAGTTCAATATATTTTGGAAGAATTCAAACTGAGGACTGGTGTTGATTTATCACAAGATAGAGCACGTATTCAAAGAATAAGGGAAGTAGCTGAAAAAGCCAAAATTGATTTATCCCATGTTAAAGAAACCAAAATAGATTTACCGTTTATTATAGACTCACATCATAT
Organism: Wickerhamomyces silvicola; assembly: GCA_030570795.1. NCBI lineage: Eukaryota > Fungi > Ascomycota > Saccharomycetes > Phaffomycetales > Wickerhamomycetaceae > Wickerhamomyces > Wickerhamomyces silvicola. The sequence goes on along the minus strand of JAJLWN010000024.1, from coordinate 116,679 downwards.
ATCTCTAAAGCTAACGGAGGATGAACTAGACAATATGAGTCTACATTTGATTAATAGAACCATTGATCCTGTTAAAAGAGCACTGAGAGATGCTGATTTAACAAAAGATGATATCGATGAAGTCATTCTAGTTGGAGGTATGACAAGAATGCCAAAGATTAGAAAAACGGTCGAAGATTTATTTGGTAAAAAGCCAAGTACTGCTGTTAATCCAGATGAAGCTGTTGCGCTGGGTGCTGCAATTCAAGGTGGTGTTTTAAGTGGGGCGATAAAGGATGTTCTATTGCTAGATGTTACTCCACTAACGCTAGGTATAGAAACCTATGGTGGTGTATTCTCACCATTAATTCCAAGAAATTCTGTTGTACCTATAAAGAAAACAGAGGTTTTCTCAACAGGTGTTGATAATCAAACAGGTGTTGAAATTAGAGCTTTCCAAGGTGAAAGACCACTAGTTCAAGATAATAAATTAATTGGTAATTTTAAACTAAGTGGTATACCTCCATTACCCAAAGGTGTACCACAGGTTGAAGTTTCATTTGATATAGATGCAAATGGTATCATTAACGTTTCTGCTCTTGAAAAAACATCAGGTAAAGAGACTTCAATAACAGTTATTGGTAATTCAGGGTTGACAGAAGACGAGATCCAAAGAATGATTGAAGAGAGTGAAAAATATAAGGATCTAGATAAAATTAAGAGATCAAAGATTGAGGCTGCAACGAACATAGAACTTGTGGTTAAAGATACAGAGAATGGTATAGCTGCATTCAGTAAATTTATTGAAGAAGATCCCGAATATGCTGCTCTAATAGCCAAGATCCAACAAGTGCGAGAAAACATACAAATCACTAGAGATAATGGTGATATAACAGTACAGTCCTTGAAAGATCTTTCCAAAGAACTACAAGACATTTCAATAAATGTGTTTCAAAGAGTTGCTAAAAAACAAAACAAATTAACCTGAATTCCTTGTATATACATTAAAAAAAATTATGGATTAGTTTGTAGATACACCATTTTTATAGTCGCTTCCAATATCTTGGTAAAAAATCACTGCCAATTATTGGTTCTAATGCTATTGGTAACCATTTTGATGCGTCACCAACAAACCCCCAATTCTTATCTTTTTTTACTTGATCCATATCAATCTCTCGATTAAAAATGGCAACTTTCCCTCCTCTTTTCTGAACTCTCTCAACATATCCCATTGCTGGCCAAACATTTCCACTTGTACCAATAACCAATACCAAATCAATTTTGTTATTTATTAAAAAATCATCTGCAGCATCAACAACGTTTAAAGGTAATGATTCTCCAAACCATACAACTCCAGGTCTCAGTAGTCCATCTTTACATTTGGGACAATGTGGTAGATCTTTTTCAGGTATTGATTGAACTGGCTTAAAATCCGGCGATGATGTAGTTGATGAACCAGACCCCCCTTTAGCGTCAATTTCAATTGATGCTGCATCTATTTTTATTTTTTTATTTATAATTGTCTCTTCTCCTAGCTTCCTTTTTTTAGGGAATTCATCCTCAGATCCAGCAAGTGCTGGTGTTAATGGATGATCTCTATTATCTTCATCAACATAATTACAGAAAAAACTTGTACATTTCAAAGTGAACAAGCTTCCATGTAATTCTAGCAATGTATTTTTATCATGACCTGCTCTCGTAGATAATCCATCAACATTCTGAGTTAATGTTAAAAACTTGCCATTTTTCCTCCTACTCAACTCAGCCAGAGCAAAATGGCCCTTATTTGGTCTAGCCTTAATTGCTTGAAATCTTCTTGAGCTATAGAACTGCCATACCAGTCCTGGATCTATATGAAATGCATCTGGTGTAGCAAGATCTATAGGTGAGTAGTTTTTCCACAAACCACCAGTACCTCTAAATGTTGATAAACCAGATGAAGCAGATAGCCCAGCACCAACGACTGCCAGTATATTCTCAGCCTCAAGTAAATAATCCTGGAATGACTCCAGATCAGAAGAACCTTCTCTATCAATCCCACACTCCATAGAATTCTTCAGCCTAAAATCTTAGAAACTTGTGGGTATTTTTGACGCAAAATTGCCTATTAGTTATATATCGGTTCACACAACACTTCTTTCGGGCACTGTTTTTTTTTTTCTTCCTCTTCAACTCTTTTTCGTTTAGCTTTGGCGGGAAAAGTAAACTAAACAAAACAAAACAGAAGATGTCAAAAGAAGTGTCAGGTCTCACGAAGAAGATCAAACAACTGTTTGATCAGGTATTCGAGCTTAGAGATGATAGCACCAATGAGCTTATCTACCCTATATTCCATGTTGTGCCGGATAAGAAGCAGTATCCTGACTATTATGATGTTGTGTTGTCTCCGACATCATTGAATTCTATCAAAAAAAGATATCCTCATTATACCTCGCCTAATGAATTCATTAGAGATCTAGCACAGATTGTTTGGAACGCAAAGACATATAATGAGCCGGAGTCATTTGTCTATAAATATGCTGACAAGCTAGATTCTTTTATTAATGATACAATCATTACAAGATTTCAAAAATCAGGTTACGATGTTGGTTATCCAGATCTAAGTCCCATTCAACCAAATAGAGCTGGTACATTGATTGCTCATAATAGCACACCTCCAACTGTGCCAACTCAGCTTTCAACACCAGTAAGAGAAGATGAGGATGAATATAATAGCGAAGAGGAACCAATCAAGAAAAGAGTTGTCATTTCAAAAGAACAATCCTTCAAAAGAGGTAGACCACCTGTTATTGATAAGCCGTTTGAACAACGTATTAAAAACGTTTTGAGGTCTTTGAAAAGAGAAAAAGATAGAAATGGTAATCCATTAACTTTACCATTTGAAAGGTTGCCTGATATAAGAGAATATCCAGACTACTTCAATGCAATCACAAACCCAATATCATTAGATGAAATAAAAAAGAAGATCAAACAACGTAAATATAGAGATGTTCAAACATTTGTTAATGATATGAAATTGATGTTTGATAATGCCAAATATTATAATGATGATGAATCACTAGTTTTCAAGCAAACTTCACAACTACAAAGCATTTTCAACAAGCTACTTGAGCTTGAATTGAAAAGACCAGATTCTGATTATATTCCTACAGATTCTTTGAAAATCCCATTAGATCAATTAGAACTTCATGGCTCTTTATTTAAAATAGGTGATTGGATTTTGATCAATAATCCAAATGATCCATCTAAACCGATTGTTGCACAACTCTTCAGAATATGGCAAACACAAGATGGACAACGTTGGATTAATGTTTGTTGGTATTTAAGACCAGAACAAACGGTTCATAGAGTTGATAGATTGTTTTATGAGAATGAAGTCTTTAAGTCAGGTCAGTATAGAGATCATTTAGCTGATGAAATTGTTGGTAAGTGCTATGTTGCATATTTCACCCGTTATCAAAGAGGAGATCCTGCTGTACCATATGAAGGTCCATTATTTATTTGCGAGTATAGATATAACGATAACGATAAGAACTTCAACAAAATTAGAACATGGAAGGCTTGTTTACCTGATGAAGTTCGTGATCATGAAGATCCAATTACACCATTGCCAAGTTTACGTCTTTTCAAAAAATATGAATCGCCGATTAAACATTTATTACCTGCTAATGCTACTATAAATATGCCAATACCCGAACCAATCATTGGTGCTAAAAATGCTCCACCATTACGTGGGGCGGTCTACATACGGGATATAGACGAAAATGATGATTTGGGCCAGTACTCAACAAGTCGTATCTGTCCTAAATATATAATTAGACCAAATGACCCACCCCCAGGAGATTCTTCAACAAATAACACAACACCATTAGTCAATTACACGAGAAATGTGGTTTCTGTTCAACAACAAGCACCAAATCTGTATCACGCTACTCCAACTTATATTCCAACATCGACTGCCAATTCATTTACAATACCTCTTGGAATTGATAAGAATAGTGCGGGATTGATAAAAATGGATGTTTCGAATAATGTACGAAGATTAGCTGGTATTTCAACTGATATTCAAACGGAGGGTCCATTAATATGGTTTAGAGCTCCAGGTGTCAATATTAAATCAAGATTTGTACCACAATTACCATACTCTGAAATAAACAAAATAAGAAAAAGGGCAAAAGAAGATGAGGATGAAATATCTTACGCACCTGGCTATGGAAGAGCAGGGGTATCAAGATTAGGCCATAGCGCTAAATATCTATCTCATAAACTATCGAAATTAAACACAACTTAAAATTTTTAATGACTACAATAAATGGAACTTTTTTTTGGACAAATGAAATTAACTGTAACATGGCTTCTATACAATCCTTCAATTGAGAATTCCCCAATATTTTTCAACACCATATTCACCTCCATCTTTCCATAAATCATTATAAGTTGTGAAAAAAATTACTTCATCAGCAACCTCTGAAGAAATTGACTGTAGGGCAATCTTTTGGTTAGCAGTAGAAGGAACGGATACACCATATGTATCACCCTGAGTTGGCCATCCGGTTTCAGTAATAAGAACATCTTTACCTCCACAAATACTCTTTATGTTTGCAATTTGTGTTTTTAAGAATGAACCTGAACCGTCTGGTAGAACATTACCATCCCAGAAAGGATGAGAATTGACTGCAATAAAATCTGAGTAGTCACATAACACTGGATTATTTTGAACTGCCACTAATGTATCAACTGAAACGACCTTTCCTGAATAACCTGCGGAGGTTAAAGCTGATCTTGCTTCTGAAACTGCAGCTTGAATTTGTGAGGTTGTAGCAGACCCTGAGTTAACTAACTCGTTACCAACGGAAACGACATATATATTATCCCAGCCACCCGATGCAGCATTTACTGCACTAGACAAAGTCTGAACAGATGCAGAGATTTTTTCAATGTAATAAATACCTGCGAACAATTTTTGAGATGACGTTTTTGCAGCTAAAACAGCTTCAACACCTGAACAATCAACATCATAAAGTCTAATGACTTCGTAAGCTGAAAGTTTTTGGATATCAGATTTGATTGTTGCTTCATCCTTACAAGTACCTGAGTCGGTATATGGTGAATATGTAATACCTTTTGCGCCAGCAGAAAAGGAATCTGAGGAACTTGCGCTTGACGAAGGTGAACTTGAGGAGACTGATGAGGATGGATTCAAAGTAGAGGAGCTTGCCAAATATGAGCTTGATGAAAGTGTTGTTGTAACACCTGATTGAGGAGAAGAATAACTTGATTCGGTTGATGATTGATACTCAGAGTCTAGATATTCAGAAGATGAAACAGCATCAGTTGGGTATGAACTTGGTGTTGAAGTACTGAGAGCTAATGAAGTTGATTCTGAAATAGCATTTCCATTCCATAAGTTGGTTACAACTTCTGTGACCACAACAGTGACTATTGGCTGGGAGTCATCACGTTTATGAGCGTGGTGTTCATGTATTGGGGAAGCCAAAGCTAATGAGAGTAGAGAGGATAAGATCAAAGGAGCGAATCTCATTTTGTGGATAATAGAAGGAATGGGAAAGATCTCTTCGATGAAGAGAAGATTAAATTACAGGGGATGAAATGATATTTATAAGATTGTTCGAAGCTTGATACAGACATGAGCCTTAACGAAGGAGCTGTGTAATGTTTTGAGACGCGATATTCGACGCGCATAAAACCAGATCTTTTCAGCCATCCGTGCATATTTGATGTTTCAAAATGACAGACGTGTCGCAGGAGTTAATAGAGAAGGAACGGCAATGGAAAACGTAAATAAAAGGTGATTATGATTCAGGGGGGGCAATAAAGCTCATACTGGAAATAGATTTAGAAGATCGACTGAGGGACGCGTTTTAGATGTTTTTATTTTTTGCATTTTTGGCAAGTGTTGTGTAGAAATGTGTCGATATATGTACATAATTTATTGAAAGAGAAAAATTTTTTCATTTACATTCTAGAGGTAAAGGCATGGTAGATGGGAGGATCAGACACATTGGAAGATAGAAAATGAAAAAAATTTCCCGCATTAGAGTAGTTCTATGATGGCTTTTTGTAAACAAATAGCTGTCGAAAACATGGTGATGGTGATTATTAAACAATAAGGACTTAAATTTGTATATTAAAACGACGTGTCGTTTGAGACGACCTTGTTTTTCCTTGAAAGGGTGTTTATAATGCTTGTGTTATTTCCAAAAAAGTACCCGTATCCGCAATAGCTGTAGTATTCTAGCTGTAATTCCTTCGTCTTCAAATATTTTTATATCAATCTAGAACGATGATTAAAGTTAACGGACTTCAAGTTACAGGCCGGTGAAATCGTATGTAAGGTACTCTGGAGACGACTGTTATGCAAAATCAAGTCCCATTTACCAAACTAAAAAAAATCACGAGTGTAGGAGTCATTGAAGAGTGTTAATAGAAAGTTGGACCAGATCACCAAGCTTAGGAGCGAGTTTCTGAATGTTGGTTTTTACCTCCTTTTTAGTAAAAAGGAGGCAGAGTCCTAAGTACATGACTAGAAGTGATACATTATATTTTCTAGTCCAAGAGAAGAAATAGTATTGGTTTAATATATAAATGATTATATCTGTTTCAAAACTCTTTACGTAGGAAAGATATTATTTAACACATAGCATAAGCACTCAAAAGAGCCTTTGTGTTACACCCCTTTATAAAGTGTATGTGAAGTCACTAAGAAACTGCGCAGACGATATCCGGTAGAATAGCTTTATGGCTTGAGACTTAGGAGTTATTTAGCCTTAGCAGAGGGGGGGAAGAGCTTTAGGGGAAGGATATTAATATATATTGTTCTTGCGGTACTGAGCGTTAGGTGTGTTTTTAAGGCTAGGAAAGAGTAATAGTTTTTGGCGGTTATAAAAGAGATATGGGATAATACTAGTCCACCTCCCGAGAATTTAAGCATGATACCACTCTAAATGATTCATATATAAGGCTTTTTTTGGTTAATAGTATACTCCGCCATTAAAAGTAACTCAAACCTGTCATTGACTAAACGTAGATTTTGAAGGATCGACACTACACTTATAAGCGAATGTACCGGGGGGGGGGGGGGGATCTTTTAGATGCTTGTCTTAAGCTTAAAAGCTTTAAAATAAATTTAAAACTTGTCTATAATCTCACTACTGCTCTCACACTACTCTTACTAATACATGAGGTTTCCATAATCATGGCAAAGTTTTTGGAATCCACACTTATTATGATCTGAGAATCATGCAGCATTTTTGCTAACAAAAAAAAGGCATCTAAATCTTCTAAATGATGTTAGACCTCGCTTCGCATATCAACATTGTAGCATTGACTTAGCATCTAAAACTGTAGTCTGAACCTACTTCAATTTCCATTATATTGGCTATATTTTTCGTGCTCTTCTGGAACCTTCTGTCGTTTTATCGGGATCAATGTCACACCGCATTGTTTGAAGATTAGGCAAAGAAAAAGAAAAGAGACCCCAAACAAAAAAAAAAAAGATAAGGAAATTTTGGGACCTTTGATTTCCATGAGTTTATCCTATTATTTAGTATTCGCCACCTCTGTAATTGGTGTTATAACGAGATTTCAAAGCCTCCTTCTCCCTCCCCACTCGCTCTCTAGGCAGGTTCTTTTTCCCTTGCTAATGACTAAGTCATCTAAATCTGCATATAATCTATTTATCTCCGGTAGGCCCAGTTTACTAATAAAGAGCTGACAAACAAACCACAAAAAGAGTATAAAAAGAGCGCTAAATTCCCCATTTTTATTGAATCAAAAAGATATACATATATATATATATAATGCCATCATTAAAGATCAACACTGTTCCAGTTGAATTAACAACTACTGAAGGTTATAATGAATTTATCAAATCACCATTATGCAACGAACACTCAACTGTATTCCCAGATAGTGGGTCAGCTGGCTATGTCTTGGTAAAAGATGAGATCGTTGCCACTATCTCTGGTGAAGCCAAAGATAAGTTATTAGTCTATTCCCAAGATGTACCACAAGCGGTAACACTGAAATATTAGTCGGTTTTTTTTTTTCCTTTTTTTTGGTTTTTTTTTTTGGCACAGTTATATGACTTCATAATATTTCAGTTATAGATATAGAGATATCCAACGACTGGAGCTATATTCTTTGCATTATTGGGGGAAATACTTTTTTTCTAATCTTTGTTCTCTTTGAATTTTTTATAGATTTTTTAGCTTTGTTTTAATTGGTATAGGTTTTTTTTGCATTAAAAGGGTTCTACATTCGTTTCGCGGAAATTGTAGAAATTATATATATAAAAAAGCTATAGGGGTAGGGTCTTTTTTTTTTTTTGGTTAAAAGTTTTAAAAAGGCAATGTCTAATTTGGAATATACTGATGTTAAAGAGATCCCTTCAATTGTTCAAAGGCTTCGGAAATCATTCCGTGCAGGTAAATTGAACTCTGTTGATTATAGATTGGATCAATTACGTAACTTATATTTTGCAATTAAAGATCATGAAGATGAATTAAAAGAGGCTTTAAAAACCGATTTAAATAGAAGTGAAGCTGATTCAGAAATATTGGAACTAAACATTGTTTATTCTGATCTTATCAAAGTCATTGATAATCTACGTTCATGGGTTAAGCCAGTAAATGCTGATGTACCTTTATTATTCAAATTTAGTTCACCAAAGACTTTAAAAACTCCAATTGGTACAGTTTTAGTCATTAGTGCTTTTAATTTCCCATTTATGTTATCTTTTCAACCTATTATTGCTGCCTTGGCTGCTGGAAATACAGTTATTTTAAAACAATCTGAACTTGTTCCTCATACTACAAATGTTATCTCAGACATTCTTACAGATAGTTTAGATCCACAAGTTTTTGCAATTGTTAATGGCGGAGTTGAAGAGACAACTGTTTTATTGCAAGAAAAATTCGATAAGATCTTATATACTGGTAATATAACAGTTGGTAAAATTGTTGCTAAAAAGGCTGCAGAGACTTTAACTCCAATTGTTTTAGAGCTTGGTGGCAAATCTCCAGCTTTTATAACTCCGAAAGTTGGTAATATAGATATTGCAGCCAAAAGAATTGTTAGTGCAAAGTTCGCAAATGCTGGACAGATTTGTGTAACAATTGATTACACACTTGTTCATAAATCAATTTATAATGAATTCATTGAAAAAGTAATTAAACATACAAAAGAGTTATATGGTGATGCTGATGTTGAAAACTTCCCTAAACTAGTTCACGAACGTGCTTTTAAAAGAATTCAAGGTTTGATCGATGATACGAAGGGTGAAATTGTCTATCAAGGAGCTCAAAGTTCCGAAAAGGATAGATTTATCTCTCCAACTGTAGTAAAAGATGTTAAAATTGATGATTCATTAATGAGGGATGAGATTTTTGGTCCAATATTACCTATTATACCATACGATGATTTAGAAGACGCTGTTGCTTTAGTAATCGATCACCATGATACTCCATTGGCATTATATATCTTTTCAAATGATTCAATAGAACAAGAATATATCTCATCAAAGGTTAGATCTGGTGCAGTTTCAATCAACGAAGCACTGGTTCATGCTGGTATCGAATCGTTACCATTTGGTGGTATTGGCACTTCAGGTTATGGTAATTATCACGGTCGTCATGGCTTTAATACTTTTAGTCATGATCGTGCTTATATCAAACAACCATTTTGGGTTGAAAAATTATTTGAAGTTAAATATCCTCCAATCTCTAAACTAGATTTAACAATAGCAAGAACTTTTATGGTCCCAAGAGTTAAATTTAAAAGAACTGGTAAGGTAAATGTTTCTTCAAATATTTTCCATTTGTTAGTACTAAGTGTTGCACTTTTAGGTCTGTGGAAAGGATTAACCGGATAGTGAATCATCAATTATAGTCAATTGTTGTTTTAATTTTTCCTCACCAGCCCATGTAGCTTTTTTTTTGATATTTATTGGGGAAATTGTAATACCATTTGAATCTGTTTCACCAATTCTATCATCAAGAATTTTGATTTCCTTTTTCAAATTTATCGATGCATATTCCAAATCTCTATAAAAACTGGCAATATCTCTTTGAAATTCCCCTTTAATCACCTCTAGTTGTTCTTTGTTTGATGAATTTTTTTTCAAATTTGAAAGATTTGATAAAGCTGATGATGTGTGATTCAAAATTGAAACAAGTTTCTAGATCTTTTAGTATTGAGTTCTCCCTCAATGAACTAAACACATACTCTATCAACCTCATTGAGTGCTTCCAACCGTTCCTGAACAAATGGGTGCTGTTCTTCGTGTAACATTCTGCTTTCAATGACAACAACCAACACACTAATATCAGTTCCAATCTTTATTGTACAAAACAAATGTGGCTCTAACCAAACAATTTAAGAGATGTCTGGATGTAAGTTTCATTTTTCCTAAGACAGTCACATATGTTCCGAAAATTACTGAGGATACTAACAAACTCTTGAGTAAAACAGGTACCTAACAAAAATCCCGTAAAGTTCGCACTGAAATTTGCAGAAATTGGATATATATTGTGACCCAAACCAGATGCAAGAAAAAAAATTGATGCAATACAGAGAGAGAGAGAGAGAGAGATACACATATAGTGGAAAATTCAAAAAAAATTTGTGAATTTGAACATAATCTCTTTAATCAAGTAATTGGAATATATTAGAAAATGTCCGGTAAAGAAGTTCTTGTCTTAAGAGGTACCTTAGAAGGTCACAACGGTTGGGTTACATCATTGGCCACCACTCCAGCTCAACCAGATTTATTATTATCTGGTTCCCGTGATAAAACTTTAATCACCTGGCAATTAACTCGTGATGATCAACAATATGGTGTTCCAAAAAAATCATTGAAAGGTCATTCACACATTGTCCAAGATGCTGTCATTTCTCCAGATGGTTTATTCGCTTTATCTGCTTCATGGGATAGAACTTTAAGATTATGGAACTTGGAAACCGGTGAAACTTCTCAAAGATTTGTTGGTCACGAAGGTGATGTTTTATCTGTTTCTATTGCTAGAAACTCAAGACAAATCGTCTCTGCTTCAAGAGATAAAACCGTTAAAGTCTGGAACACCATTGGTAAATGTATGTCCACTTTACACGGCCACTCCGATTGGGTTTCATCTGTTAGATTCTCTCCAGAAGATGCTACCACTTTAATCTCTGCTGGTTGGGATAAATTAGTTAAAGTAAGTTTTATAACACATTTTTTTTTTATTGACTAAGATTTTAGGATTCAATTGGATATATATATTTAAACCAAATGATGTTAATTATATTTGCTACTTCAGACGAGGCCTATCTGCCTCGAATGAGACATATTCAATCACCAAGATCTCTGATATATATATATATTTATATATATCCAAAAATTGAATCTTTTTTCAATCTTTAGTCGACTATTTGAACATATGAACTAACAGTTATTTTAGTCCTGGGATTTAACTAACTACCAATTGACTGCTGATTACATTGGTCACACTGGTTACGTTTCAACCATCACCATTTCTCCAGATGGAACTTTAGTGGCTTCTGCAGGTAAAGATGGTTCAATCATCTTATGGGATTTAAACCAACAAAAAACTTTATATACCTTACCAGCCGGTGATGAAGTCCATGCTTTAGCCTTCTCTCCAAACAGATATTGGTTAACTGCTGCTACTGCTTCCTCAATCAAAATCTTCAATTTACAAGAAAGAGAAGTTGTTGATGAATTAAAACCAGAATTCGCTACCTCAGGTAAAGCTAGAGACCCAGAAGCTATCTCTTTAGCTTGGTCTGCTGATGGTCAAAACTTATTTGCTGGTTACACTGATTCTATTATCCGTGTATGGCAAGTTATGACTTCTAGCTAAACTATTTAGCTATTAGTCACATCTAATATAAATTTGTACAAAAGTGAATGCCCCAATGTAGATAATTTGATTAATGCTATATGTAAATAGATAGATATGTATATATATAAATAAGTTTAGCTACAACTCTGTCTTGCCTATCAATGCCATTGCTTTTGAATCACCTTTAGCTATGGAGGGTTGATCTAATGCATCTGCAATACAAATCCATGGATCTCTTGAACCACCCCATTTCAATATTGCATTTTTGAATTTTTCACCATTGTGTCTGTCTAATGGATTTTTGGCAAATAGATGATCCCAAATTTTCGATGCAATTGCTCTATCAAGTAAATATGAATAGTATGAAGCTCCATAACCAAAAAGATGTCCGAACTTTCCTTGCCAGTTTGAATCAACATCCGCAAAAATTTTCAACTTACTTTCAAGTCCATGATAAGTAGTTGTTGAGTCAAAATTTTGAGATAATGAAATTTCTGAATGTAACAATTGATCTAATAATGCCATTTTGATTTGTGAATAGGATTCTGTATTTTTGAGAAAATTGTTTTCGTTCTGAAAAGTTTTTAATAGTTCTAATGGAATAGGTTTATCAGTTAAATAGTGTCTTGCAAATGTTTGAATAACCCTTGGATCTTTTGCAAAATGCTCCATTAATACACTTGGTAACTCAACAAAATCCGTTGCACATCTCGTACCACTTATGTTATGCAGGGAAGTTCTACCAAGCATTGAATGCATTGCATGTCCCATTTCATGGAAGATTGTTTCAACATCGTTTAAAGATAATAAACATTTACCAGCACTTTTACTTTTTTCAAAATTACAAACAAGTGATATAACTGGTAGTTGAAATTGTTCTTTCGTCAATCGAGAGATACCTGTTTGAATTATTTTTAATTCTTCTGCATCTTCATCTGGATAAATTTTTCTTGAGCAACAAACAGTAAAATGAGCTGGGTTTGGGGTTTTACCATTTCTTTGAAACAAGTCACAGTAAACTACACCAATTAGACCTTCAGTTTCACTAATAACATTTAAACGACGAACATCATTACTCCAGGTTTCACCATTTAAAACTTTAGAGGGTATTAACTGAATTCCATAAATTCTATTAAATATGTTTGATAAGCCTTGCATAACAACTCCTAAAGAAAAAAAGGAACTAATTTGTTCAGTAGTTGAGGACCTTTGATTTGTTGTATGAATATTTGAATAAAAATCTCTATCCCAAGGTTTTAAAAATTCTGCAACTTCTTCATTTGTTAGAGGTATTTCTTGTTTCAAATCTTTTTGTTTTAGGTCAGCTAACACACGAAGTTCTTCAACTGCATGGTATTTTGTCTCTTCTGCTAATTTTGTTAAAAAGTTCTTTACATGTTCTGGCTTTTGTGCCATTTTTTCATCTAATTGATATGCTGCAAAGCTTGGTTTGCCTAAAATATGTGCTAAAGCTCCTCTGTATTTTAACATTGTTTCTAATAATTGTACCTGTTGGTCAGTAGTACTATGTAGTTCAATCCATATCTGTTTACGAGCTGCCTCATTTTTGGCAACTCTTAATATAGCATGGGGCAAGTAACCCCAAGTAGGAACTTTATAATATTTTCGTGTAATATCGAGACTTAAATGACCAAGAATACTTCTATCAAGGTCTCGTAGATCATCAACTGGTATTTGAACATAATCAGTTCTAGGATCACTTAATCCATTAGTGAAATGCTGACCATATACTGCAATTTGTTGAGAGAATTCTATAAAGTCCTTTCTAGTCTCAGGATCCATATTTATACCAGATTTTTCAAAATCAGCTATTAATAATTTACCAACTTGAACTTCCTCATGTGATAAATTTGGTAAAATTTTTGGATGATTTAAAACTTTTTTCAGGATTTCATATAATTCAACGTTTGTGTTCAATATATTCATAAACTCAAACATTTCCTCATGACATTCTTGAGCAGCTGTAACGAATGATTTACTTGGATGAACAACTCTAATAAATTCGGCTAAATCAATCACACGACATAGTATATCACTCAACCTATCAAGATTCGTAATATAAGCCTTAAGACCTTCTTCAGATTGATCATTGAGCATTTTATCTACTAAGGCTTGAGCCTTCAGTAATGAGTCTTTACTAAACTGTTTTAACCCAGAAGGTGATGTTAGGTATGAATTTTGAAATAGTCCGGTCTCTTTGGTAAATTTATGAAGGAAGTTGGATCTTTGGGAATTCTTATTTAGATTTTGCCAATATGTATCATCATCAAATACCTTCCTTATTAGTTCGTTATTATAGTTTATAGGTATGGATTCTTGGTCTTTAATTAATGGATTCTTGGTAGATAACAATACTTTATTATGAACAGCTTCCCGAGGTAGGTGGTTGAACTTAGGAGCTGACCAATTAAACAACCGTGCTTGGGAGGGATACCCCCGTAGAGAGGAACTTCTAAATACTTGATTACTCAACCTCATCAACTTTTCTAACTAGACAGATTAGCTAAGGTCTCTTAGAATTTGGCAGAATTAAAAAAACTTCAACAATATCGGTAATAGGCCACTACATAAGAAGAACAATGGTTTAATTTTAAGAGAAATATGTACAGATAAAATGGATTTTGAACCTATCTATGCTTTACCAACTGAACATCTAGTTCAATATCTGGTTGTTTATCAACTTTATCAAGTAAATATTTGATCCTATCGGTTTCAGAATCATCTTTTATACCTTCATCTTCAATTCTTGTAAATTCTTTAGATAATCTTTCTAATTCTCTTTCAGCTTCAACAGCTAGATCATCAAACCCACTACCTTTAGCCCTTAATCTAGATTCACGCAATAAGTTCTTTGCGGAGTCTAGTTCTCCTAGATGAAATTTAATAACACCAAGACCATATGTTGATAATGCAATTGATTCTTCAACGTTTTCATCACGACGAAGTTGTGCAGACAATCTTTTAGAAAATTGTAAAACAGAGTCATAACATTGTAAAGATAACTGAATACATTTTTCCTTATTTAATTTATTTTCTTGGATTTCAGTTTCTGGCTTTTTTTCTTTTGTACCACGATATTCTTTTGCTTCATATTCTTCAGCTTGTAAATAAATGATAGATCCCAAGTTTGTTTGAGACATCAAAATTTCACCAGGATTGCAATCAGCATTTAACATCCATTCAGTAGTTGCAATTTTGGCACGAACAGCAGATGATATATCACCAGTAGCAAGACATATTGCTACGTATAGATCTCTTGCATTGAATAATTCATCACGGAATGGCTCCCAGGCTTCTTTATTACGTTGTAACGTAGGTGTTTTATCACCTCTATTGCTGATCGAGTTACCAGAAACAAAATTATTGATTTCAAGATTATCTTGTGTTGGTATACCAGTCTCAACTTCAGTTATAATTTGTTTCTTTTCTGAGTCGATCATATTTGCTGTAGTAAAGCTTTTTCTAGCAACCTCCTCTTGAGCCACTAAGAAATGTGTCATAAGTAACATTTTAGAAGCATGTGGATTTGTTTTATTTAACTCAACAATTTTAATGACAACTCTTAAATCCTTTTGAATCAAATGCGGCCTTAGTTCAATAGGAACTCTACCAGGTGTTGTTAGAGCATCTAAATAAGCAGATGCAATTTCTGAATAAACCATTAAAGCATCTTGATTCATATTCAATCTTTCATACATTTCACCAATCTTCAATTGAATACCCGTATATTCATCTGTTAGATTGCCTAATTTTTCATTATTAGCTGCTTCTAATGCTTCTAAATAATACTTTAATGCTGTTTGATAGTCATGATCTCCCTTATCAGATTCAGCCCACAACCCCTTTCTCAAAATAGCAGCAACTGAAGATGAAAACGTATGATGAGGCCAATAAAACCACCATGCAGTATATCCAACCACACCTATACCACCTACTATAGTTAATAATATTTTGGACCAACTTCTACCACCACTTCGATTACCAGAATAACGACTATTACCATACCCAGATGCAAGTCTAGCACCAAGTTTTTTTGGAAACGGAACCTTCCAAATAGGCTTAACTCTCAATATATTGCCTGATATACGAGATCTAAACATTTATAATACTTAAAACAAAAACGTTATAGTTATATAGCTTTCTTAGGCATATAAGTTAATCTAGAAAAATCAAAATTTACACGCTTTTTAATGGCAGTCACGTGTAGGCTTTACAATATTAAATTAATACTAAAGAGCTATTTTATAGAGAAAGTTGAGGAGTTGTCTTTTGATTTAATCTGTTAGATATACTGGATGTTTATATAAATTGTGAAAAGTCCCCTTTTTTTAGCGTGGCATATCATTGTTGCAAAGGGCTATTGTTTCTGGCATCTAATGCAGTACTCCCCCGTTTGATATGGACAGACTTAGCAAGCAAAAGCTCTCTCCATCTTCTAATATAGCTTTCATTTAGAATCAACGATGTGTGGAAGATATGCTATGTCACTTGTATGTTGCCAAAGGTATCTAGGAAGTAATGAATATTAATTTGGATAGGATGATGGTGCTTTGCAACAAGCCTTGGGCAGCTTTGATTTACCTGTAAGCGAGATCAGAAATAAGGATAAGCAATTGCCTTCTTATAATGTTTGCCCTACAAGATATGCCCCTACGTATAGGGTCACAAAAGATAAACATGCAATAGTCCATTATATGAACTGGGGGTTGGTGCCATTCTGGACAAAGAAGAAGGGAGAAGCAAAGTGAGTACAAATAAAATTGATAACCATGATGATTTTCGTACTAAAACTTAACAGTCAATATAAAACATTTAATGCTAGGAGAGAATCTGTAATAGATGGGCTACGATTATGGAAACCAGTGAGAAAATATAATCGTTGTGTTGTACCAGTTGAAGGTTACTATGAATGGCAACATAGACCAATTGGTAAAACTAAAAAAGTTGATAAGATTCCATACTACGTGAGAAGAAAAGATAAAAAATTGATGTTTCTAGCAGGATTATTTGACACGGTAACTTTTGAAGATACAAAAGAAACTTTTGACACTTTCACTATAATTACAGGTCCAGCACCTAAAAGTACATTATGGTTACATTCTAGAATGCCTATAGTATTGGAGCCTGGGACCAAGGAATGGAACAGTTGGTTATCTAATGAAGAATGGAGTGATGATTTGAGTAAAAGTTTAGCTGAATATGGAAAAGAAGATCTCGAATGGTATCAAGTAACAAGAGACATTGGGAAGGTTGGGAACGAAGGGGAATACTTGATAGAACCTTTGAAACAAGGTAGTATTGGTGATTTCTTCGGTAAAGGGAAGAAAGAACAAACAAAAGGTGTTATAGGAAATGGTGATTTTGTGAAGCAGGAGGATATCAAGAAAGAGGATATCAAGAAAGAGGATATCAAGAAAGAGGATATCAAGAAAGAGGATATCAAGAAGGAGGATATCAAGAAGGAGGATATCAAGAAGGAGGATTTCAAGAAAGAGGATATCAAGAAGGAAAATACTAAAGTGGAAGAGAGACATGATAATAAAGTACCAAGTGTTAAAAAAGAACAAAGGTCTGCTACATTTCAACCAGGATCTCCTGATAAAGTCAAGGAATCTGATAATCAGTTGCCAACCAAAAGATCTCCTGATGAGAATATTAGTGTTCGGGTAAGAAATGAGGTGAAGAAACCCAAGACTGAAACTTGATTATTTATTAACTATGTTCATTATGTAACTTTAAAACCTCTCCAACAAGGTACAAACTTCCACATATCACTATATTTTCATCATTACTCACCAGTTCAAAAGTCCTAGCAATTGAAGGCTCTACTATAACATTTTTGGTAAAATTAAGTACTTCCTTTGCTAACTCCTCAGATTTATTAGCTTGAATCCATGGCATTCCCTCAACTCGCCCGAATTCTGTCACAATTATTTTATCTTTAGGCCTTATAAGTTGACCTAACAGAGGCTTCAGATCTTTACCCTTTGTCACTGCTAAGATAAATGTTATAGGCTCATCATTAAACTTTTGTTTTAAATAGATGTTTAATTGTTGTGCAGCTTGGCCATTATGAGTACCATCAAGAAGTACTCGTAATGCTGGTTTTGATTTCGAGTATTTTAAATCTAGAACCTGTAAACGACCAGGCCATTTAACATTTTGAATTCCCCTTTTGATATTTTCTAGAGAGAAGTTTATTTTATCTGGGGTGTGTTTGAGATATGGGAATATTAGATCAACAATTTTTAGTGAGACTGATAGGTTCTGTAACTGATAGTCACCATTTAAAGGGGATAATTTCTTATCAATCAATCCAAAACTGGTTTGAATGTTGTCAGTTGGTGAGTTAACTATATAACTCTCAGTGTGGACTACTTTTGATTTATTTTCAACAACTTTCAAGACATCCTCAGAATTTGTACCATCGACAACATTAGGAACACCTTCTTTTATGATTCCGGCTTTTTCTAGGGCTATCTGGCTTAAAGTAGAGCCTAATATATTTTCATGATCCATACCAATCTTGGTTATACCTGTAGCTATCACTCCCTTTTTTACAATTTCGCCAGAGTCAGATATTTTAGCAGCTTGTAAAATATTTGTAGCATCTAACCTACCACCCAAACCAACTTCAATAACAGCTAAATCAACTTCTTCTAAATAAAAAATCTGTAAGGCTACTGCAGTTAAAATCTCAAATTCTGTAGCCCCGATATTAAATTTCTTATTGACCTTAATGATATCACTCTCCACCACATAAAACAGTTCAGGAGACACAGGTGCATTATTCAACGTTACAGAATCATAACGATATATCAAATGTGGTGAAGTAAATTTCCCAATTTTAAAAGTCGTATTTGATAGCAATAGCGAGCTTAAATAAGCACAAACTGAACCTTTCCCATTAGTACCAGCGATATGGATAAAATTTGACCCTAATTGAGGATTACCAAGTCGAGATAATAGCAAAGAGATCCTTGAAAGACCCAAATCAATTGGCATAACTTGTATAATCTTTCATCACCAAATATGGGAAATCTGTTATTGGAAGAAACAAGAGTAGTGGGATTACCAAATAACCGTTTAATGATGGCAGAGTGTTTTTTTTAATTGTTTTCATCGAGAAATAGGCTCTTTAATTCAATTAGAAATTGTTGGTAAAAGAATCATCCAATTGAATTGTTTGATTCGAAGATACCTCAAGATCTTAGGAATTACAAATAAAGCTGGTCAAAGCTGTATCTAGAACTGTTTGATCTTTTAATTTTTAATAAGTTTTTCCACTAAAGGCGTTAATCAATAACGATTAAATATGTCATTAGAGAAGAGAATTAAAAAGATGTTTCAAGCCCCTCGTAAGGGTATGTATTTAACTTATCTGTGTTTTGAGGCGTGAAATTTTTCTAACATTTTAAAAGGTGAAACTTATGAGCTAAGGGCTGGGTTGGTTTCTCAATACGCTAATGAAAGAAAAGATACAATAAAGCAAGTTATTGCTGCGATGACTGTTGGCAAAGATGTTTCATCATTATTCCCTGATGTTTTAAAGAATATTGCTACTCATGATCTAAAACAAAAGAAGCTAGTGTACCTTTATTTAATGAATTATGCGAAAACACACCCTGAACTTTGTATATTGGCAGTTAATACTTTTGTTCAAGATACTGAGGATCCAAATCCTTTAGTAAGGGCCTTAGCAATTAGAACCATGGGATGTATAAGGGTTGATAAAATGGTTGATTATATGGAAATTCCATTAAATAGAACGTTATCAGATGAAAATCCATATGTTCGTAAAACTGCAGCAATTTGTGTTGCTAAATTATTTGATTTAAATAAACAAATCTGCATAGAAAATGGATTTTTAGATAAACTAAAAAAATTGGTTGAAGATTCAAATCCAATGGTTGTTGCTAATTCTATAAGTGCTTTAGCAGAGATTCATGAAACCGATCCAAGTTTAGAAGTTTTATCAATCAATTCTGAATTATTAAAAAGATTTTTATTAGCATTGAATGAATGTACAGAATGGGGAAGAATTACCATCTTAACTGCCTTGTCAGATTATGAACCAAAAGACTCTGAAGAATCCAGTCATATCATAGAGAGAGTTGTACCACAATTACAACATTCCAACCCTTCAGTCGTTTTATCTGCAATCAAGGTCATTGTACTGAACGTTGACAATTTGAAAAACAATGAAGAATATGAAGAAGCATTGCAAAAATTATCGGCTCCATTAGTTTCATTGGTTTCAACACCACCAGAAGTTCAATATGTTACATTAAGAAATATAAGAATTATCATAGAGAAATATCCTAATTTATTATCAAATTATTATAAGGTGTTCTTTGTTAGATATAATGATCCATTATATTTAAAATTAGAAAAAATTGAGATAATTGCAAGATTATCATCAGAGGCAAATGCTGGATTAATCTTGAATGAATTAAAAGAATATGCGTATGAGTTTGATATTGAATTTGTGAAAAGAGCAGTTAAAGCAATTGGTCAAGTTGGTATTAAGCTATCTAAACATAGTGGGAAGGCAATTGATATATTAATTGGATTAATTAATGAAAGAGAACTATATAATGAAGTGATAGTGTCATTAAGAGATATTTTGAGAGCTTATCCACAAAAGGCATCATTAATTGTGCCAACTATTGTTCAAATCCAAGACAAATTAATTGATTCTGATG
This sequence comes from Wickerhamomyces silvicola, assembly GCA_030570795.1. Taxonomy (NCBI): domain Eukaryota; kingdom Fungi; phylum Ascomycota; class Saccharomycetes; order Phaffomycetales; family Wickerhamomycetaceae; genus Wickerhamomyces; species Wickerhamomyces silvicola. Next base: position 96,110 of record JAJLWN010000024.1, on the reverse strand, counting down.
CAATTGCAAGTTTTATTTGGGCTTTAGGAGAATTCGAAGGTGTTAATTATGAAGCCAAATTAACGGAATATGTTGATAATTTTACTGATTATGATGTTGTTATTCAATCATCATTAATCAATGCCTTAGTTAAAATCAACGTTAAAAAAGGACAGCTAAAAGAACTTCTAGCTAAAATCTTCAACAATGTTAACTCTGTTGAAAATATTGATGTTAGGGATCAAATATATATATATTGGAGAATTTTATCATTAGATGATTCACAAGAATTACAGAGATTAATTTTGCCTAAGTTAACCAAGATTGAAACAACGATACCAAAATTCCAACCAGAATTATTAGAAGCATTATTAAGAGAAATATCTACATTAAATTCTGTTTTATTTACGACTGGTGTTTCTAAAGGTACTAAAACTGCACAAATCACAAAGATTAGAGATATTCATTTAAACGTTCAAAATGAGGAAACATTATTAGATTTTGATGATGATGCCGAAACAAAGGGTGAATCAATCAATATTCTTGATGAATTGAATGATTTATTTAGTTCAAGTTCAATACAACCAAATTCAACACCAACAACAACAACGAACAATGGAATTTCAAAAGACTTACTAGATTTATTCTGAAAATATATATTATGTACTTAGATAATCTGTAGGACTTGGCATACGGCACTATTAGAAGTCACACTTCCGCAGGCGAAGATAAGAACAACCTGAGATTATGTTGTAGAAAATCATACGCATAATTAGTATCTTCCAACGTGATAGATAACCTTCAAGATGATTATTGTAAAAAAATAAATATACTGTCATTTCTTCAATTTTACTTGGTAACTGTCACAAAAAGAGATCCCTTCTTTTTATTTTTAATTAGTTTAGGGTCGTTTTCTTCCTTGTCAGTCAAAACTTCCAAGAGATGTTTCCAGCCAATACATTGCTTTGAAAGTTATATCGACAAAAGAAAAAAAAAAAAAACATTTAGTACCTAGTAAAATCGATAAAATAAAGATCATAGAACCAGCTAAATGTTTTGGAAATAGATGTGGCTGAATCTTACGCTAATCTGGCTAGTGAATTGGCTTATTAGTGTGTTTTCTTTTTGGGTTGCAAGGCTACCTTAGATAAGTCCGTTAATGCATGAATTGGTCAAAGCCAGGATTCTCAATCTCCTCTCTTATCGCAGGTGGGAAGCTAAGCCTAACGCATCCAAAATGCCAATAATGGAAAGTAACATTATAAATTGAAGTGGGATTGTCCCCTAAAATCATCGTGTATTTTTTTTCCTAGCTTCACCTTAAACACAAAATGTCGGATATTGAGAAGAAGAATTCGGCTATTGATGTCTCTTTTGAAGATGTTGAAAAACTTCAATCTGTAGAATTTCAAAACGAGTCAGAAATTCTGGCTCATCAAGATGGGTATAGACTTGAAGCTGGCTTAAAAGCTCGTCATATTTCTATGATAGCCATTGGTGGTGCTTTAGGTACTGGGTTATTGATTGGATCTGGTGCAGCTTTAAGTTCTGCAGGTCCCGCACCTTTATTTATAGGCTATTCTTTTATTGGTATCATCGTTTACGTCGTTATGTGTTGTTTGGGTGAATTAGCTACTTACATTCCTTTGCCTGATGGGTTCTCAGGTTATGCTACTAGATATGCTGATCCTGCCTTAGGTTTTGCAGTTGGTTATTCTTATTTATTCAAATATTTGATTACTACACCTAATCAAATCAATGCAGGTGCCTTGGTAATACAGTATTGGATATCTAGAGATAAAGTGAATCCTGGTGTGTGGATAACGGTTATTTTGGTTGTTATTGTTCTTATCAATATATTTGGTGTTAAAATCTTTGGTGAATTTGAATTTTGGCTATCATGTTTAAAAGTTTTAATCATTTTAGGATTAATCATATTGATGTTTATCATCATGCTTGGTGGTGGTCCAACTCATGATCGTTTAGGTTTTAGATACTGGAAAGATCCTGGTGCATTCAAGCCTTATTCAGGTATCAAAGATCATTCAAAAGGAAAATTTGTTGCTTTTGTAAATGTTTTGGTTACTGCTATTTTTGCCTATTCTGGAACAGAATTAGTTGGGGTTACAGTTGCAGAGGCACAAAATCCACGTCGTAATGTTCCAAGAGCTATTAGATTAACATTCTATAGAATTGTTGTTTTCTATATCGTTTCTGTCTTCTTATTAGGTTTATGTGTTCCTTATAATGATCCATTATTACTTATAGCAAGTAAAGCTTCCACTTCAGCTAATGCTTCACCATTTGTTGTTGCTATTAAAAATGCCCGTATTGCTAAACTAGATCATATCATCAATGCATGTCTTTTGATTTTTATCTTATCAGCAGCAAATTCAGATTTATATATTGGTTCGAGAACATTATATGGATTAGCATGTAATGGGAAAGCTCCTAAATTGTTTGCAAAGACTAATAAATATGGTATTCCATATTTTTCATTAACGTTATGTTCGTTATTTTGTTGTTTAGCTTATATGAGTGTCGGACAATCATCAACTCAAGTTTTTGGTTATCTAGTTAACGTTGTTACTATTTTCGGTCTATTAACTTGGATTTCAATTTTACTAACTCATATTGCATTCTTAAGAGCAGTTAAAGCTCAAGGTGTCGATAGAACAACTTTTGCATACAAGGCACCATTTCAGCCTTATGGAACTTACATTGCCCTTGGATTCTGTATTCTTCTTGCCTTAATCAAGAATTTCACAGTTTTCATAAATGGCTTCAATTATAAAACTTTCATTACAGGTTACATTGGATTACCAGTTTATGTAATTGCTTATTTTGGTTATAAGATTATAATGAAAACTAGTATTCGTAAGCCTGAAGAAGTTGATCTGTATTCATTGAAAAAGGTTATAGATGAAGAAGAAGAACGTGGTAAAGTTGAAGAAGCTGAAAGACGTGAACATCTAAAACATGGTAGAAAAGATTTTACTTGGTTTTATGAGACATATGTGGGTTGGTTATTTTAAGTGTGTATATAATAGTTATTTAATTAAATATTATAAGAGTTTAAATATATCTTGATTAAAATGTAGAATTGAAATTCTACAAGAACTACCTCAGTGATATCTTAAATAGACACTGTATAGAGAAGGGTTCTCAGAGCATATAAGCTTTTATATTTATAGGAGATAGCCTAACATTGTGTAGAGAGCACAACCTGAACATCGTAATATGACAATAATGCTAGTCCTTGTAGAATACTCAATCGTCTCTAAGCACCTTGAAAGAGCCCTAAAATCTTTAGGCTCACATGGTTAGAATGTTTTCCCTCTCTGCCTGGAAGAATGCCCACCAACCAGGTACCAGGCACGTGAATCGCGTTTTCGCTTCACCATATACGGTGTTGATTTGTGCACTTCAAGAGGAATGACATTTTGTTAGTTCTTGATCTCTATTGTTTTCATTGAACAAAGAGATGCATCTAGGTACACAAAAGGTCTTTGGCCTGTTGTTTGTTTCTGCTATAATTTTGTCTGGATTGAATTACTTTTCCAAAAAGTATGATTTTAGTGCTAAAGAACAGGTACTTAATGCTAGACTTCGAGAAATTGAGAATAAACTGGAGTTGAAAGAAGATGAAAACTATAGGTTAAAGACTCAACAACAGCATAGTGATATCACTATGAATGAATATAAAGATTCGTTTGAGACGAAGAAAAGTGAATGGGATAGCAAGGAATTTGCTTATGAAGATAAATTACGTCAATTGAAACAAAAATTAGATCAAGTTAAAGAAACTGCACCAGTAGAAAGTGATAATACTTCTAATTATGGGGCAAAGGTTAATAAAAGATTTTTAAAAAAATATTACGGCAAAGAAGATCCAGAATATCAGAGAGTTAAATATACAGCTGTTGATGTTGATTCAGATAATAATGAGTTAGTCATTTTAACGTCTATTGCACATAGTGGATCATATGGTTCTGGAAGAAAATTCGAAGACTATCTCAAAGTGGTAACGTCTATTGATTTTGATAAAAATTTAGGGACATTAGGACTATTAGTTGGATCTAAGGAGGAATTTACAGCTGTTCAAAATATAATTGACAAAACTGAAGACCCTAATTTTTTTTCTAAAGTTATCATAATTCAAGCTCAATTTATTGAGAAATTGTATACATTGGATAGAGAAATTAGACACAAGGCCAATGTTCAAAAGGAAAGAAGACGTGCAATTTCTAGAGCAAGAAACTTTTTATTAAGTAATGCATTACAAGATGAATCCTATACTTTAAGTCTTGATAGTGATATTATTGAAGTACCAAAGGATTTACTTGAGCATTTTATAAGAAGTGGGAAAGATATCATAGTACCAAGAATAAGACAAGGTGGAGCTGAAAATTATGATTTTAATTCATGGAGAGGTCCAAGAAAAATTCCATCACCAGAAGAGGATAAGAAGTTAGATGAAAATGATCCAGAATTCGTATTTGTACCGATGCCAGATGGTGCTTTACATATGCATGATTTTGTTGGAGATTCATCAAATACTCAAAGACCTAGTTTTGCAACTGAATTAGACTCTGTTGGAGGTGCTGTTTTGTTTGTTAAATCTGAAATATATAAACAAGGTGTTGTTTTCCCTCCATTCTATTTGATTGGGACAAAATGGGAAAGATTTGAAGGATATGATGGTATAGAAACTGAAGGAATTTGTTATCAGGCCAAAACTATAGGCTATAAGTGTTGGGGGATGCCAAACATTATAGCATGGCATACTGAAGAATTTGAATAGACTCTTTATCATTTTTATAGCATTCAATACTGTCGTATTCTATGTAGTTGAAATAAATAATACACTCTCTTTCTCTCTCTGTTGGCTTGCCTAGCTTTTCGGATTAGGCAGAGGCTGCATAAAAAAATTACAAGGGTCTTTGAGTATTAATTAAGATAATAACCCAATGAGATACCTTAATACTCGTCAATGGACGACGTTGATTGTCATTTTACTGGTGATTATCAGCTTAATGTATGTTGCTAATGAGAAGAGTTATACTTTGAAGGATCTCACTGCGTTAATTGATTCATTAGATATAGATGATAGTCCGAAGCCAAATTATAAAGTAACAGATAATAAATCTCCTGAATTAATTGAAAAGCATAAGATTGAGAACCAAGTGAATGAGTTGTTAAAGAAGAAAATCGAGGAAGAATTAAAATATGAAAGAGAAGAATTAAAGAAGAAAGAGGATGATTTAAAAGAGAAAGCGAGAAAAGTTAAAGTTGATGGTGATAATGTTCAAAAGCAACGTCAAGAATTAGAGCAAAAAAAATTAGTTACTATTGATTATCAGTCATTTGAATCTGAAAATCCAAAATTCATCAAGAAGACGTATTCGGTAAAGTCAATTGAAAAAGATGGTAAACGTGAAATTGATAGCTATCAGAATGAATTGGCAATTTTATCAAGTTTTACAAGTTCGTTTGGATATGGTAGAACTTATGATGATTTTTTAAGCTTATTAGATAAGATTGAGTATCCTAAATCAAAAGTTTCACTTTCATTATTAATTGGAGATATTGATACTTTTAATAGAATTGATAAATTAGTTAATAGTGTTATTAAAACTTATGAAACAACAGAAGATCTAAAAGAGTTACAGAGCTCTTATTCCAAAATTACTTTAATTCATGCCCAATTTCTTGAAGAGAAATTTAAAATCAATCGAGCTAATAGACAAGATGCAGAAGTTCAAAAGCAAAGAAGAAGAGTTTTAGCTCAATTACGAAATTTCTTAGTAACAAATGGTATTGAAAATGAGAGATATTCACTATTTTTAGATAGTGATATTATTGAATTACCAAAGAATTTAATTAATATATTTATTGATTCAAATAAAGATATTGCTACTATTAAAGTTGATATGAGAAGTCCAGATGGTAAACAATCACATTCGGATTATGACTTAAATTCATGGGCTGGTGATAGAATTAAACCTTCTGATGAAGAAGAACAGAAGATAACTGAAGATCCAAATTATATATTTGAACCAAAACCTGGTAAAAATTCGATCCATTTCCAAGATTTAGCAAATTATCCTGAAAAATATGGATTAGACAATTCGTTAACCTCATCATATGAATTAAAATCTGTTGGTGGTGCTGTCTTATTTGTTAAATCTGAAATTTATAAACAAGGTGTATTATTCCCTCCATATTATGTTGTTGGTACAAATTGGGAGAGACAAGAAGGTTGGGATGGTATAGAAACAGAAGGATTGTGTTATCAAGCGAATGTAATTGGTTACAAATGTTGGGGATTCCCCAATCTTTTAGCATTTCATTCAATTGTTTAGTATTGTTCACTATATATATATATAAATATATATCTCAACTTTGTGAAAAAAAATGCCTATTCATCTAACAAGGAAGTAGTTTTTTCTTCACCTCTCAAGGCATATTTCTTACCGAATATTAGGATCAATAGCTTATCACTAAATTTATATAACCAAGCAGCAGTTATTATCAATCCACCATAAATTGTAGCTAATCTTACTATAAATGAAGAGAATGCAATTCTTTTATCTTCCACAATTAATGAAATAGGTTCAAAGTTATATTTGAAAAAAATACCAGGTATTCCCCTTTTTTCCAATGAATAGGTTTTTGATTGTGACGAAACTGCATATTGATTAGTATCGATTTCCACACCTAACTTCTTATATATAGTAGGAACAACTGATAGATAATACTGATAAGCTTGTAGATTAACATCTGTCTTTTTTGCAGTAGAATCTAATGGATTATGAATATATGGATAAAAATCACCAAATGAAAATTCATTAATAACATGAGAAAAGTTTAAAGCTTGTAAATCAACATGTGATCTATCACCTGTTCTATAACCATATCCCTTTGCTGTAATATGAAAATCTCCATCAACTTTCGTAACAGGCATACTACCATAAATATGACAAGCTGGAGCACCTGAAGTTTTAGAATCACCTCGATCATTGAATTCTGCAACTATACCTTCTGCAATAATCTCATCTAATTCGGGAGTCTTTATATCATATTCATCATTGACAATATATGACTGTGGTATGTAGAAAATATACCCTTCATATTTTAATTTTTCACCAGCTAAGAATCTATCATCTGTTATATCACGAACATTTGTATGAAGAAAATTACATGGCATTGCAACCAGTATATCCAAATTTATAAAAAGATCCTTCCCGACAGTACTGTCAACACTGAATTGATGAGTCACTTCACCACCAAAGAACTGTCCAACTTCAACCCATGTTAAAAATAAGATACAGAGAATTGTCATGATTGTTGAATAACCACCCCGCGTAGATCTCACCGTATGAGACGAGGCGACTTTAGCTTCAAGATGTTAGTAGCATTCCTCATAGAAGAAGAATCCAAAGACTTACGAAAGGCATCAAACGAACGGAAAGACATCGTGGCTAGTTTAGTTACCTAAAGTGTATACGTTGGTGATTATTTTTTTTTTTTCAGTATGTACACGATAAGGCTTAGATCATCCCAATCTTTTATATATAGCGTCGGAGAGGTGATGGAAGGTGGCAGAAGAGTTGATGAAAATCCCAGAGGTGCTGAGATCTATTTATCCTGATCTTGAGGTTGGTGATGGTACTGTGTCGTTTTTGTCAGAGCTCCATCTCGAGAACCCTGTAATACTTGAGCTGAATTTAGGTGAAACTAAGAGATTCGAAACGCAGAATCTAGAGGGGATATTACTTAAGCTAAGAATACCTATGATTCCTGGTGGTAGCAGCTTAGAGTCATTATAGATGGAGAAGGCGTTCCTGCACAGGATATGTGAGAAGTTAGGTGATGATCGATGATGATCAATGATGGACTGCCAGATACATATTCAATTTGAGATTACTTTATGAATGAAGTTGTCGTGATTGATGATCAATTATTCAAGAAAATCATGATACAAAGTCAAGAACAATATCAATTATTATGAATTGATGCCCTCAAAAGAAAGAACGTATAATTTAAATAAATCAAGATTCAAATGTTCGACATGTTTGGAATCAAAAGATGGCACAGATAGTGCATTACTTGATTGCAACCTTGCCTTTTGTAAAGGTTGTACTAAGGGATATTTCCGCCAAACTATCGATTCTGATGATGCTTCAAGATTACAAAGCTCAAATTGTCATAACCTTAAAGAATTTGAGTCATAAAACCTCATCAGAAATGAGAAAAAAATATTATTTACAAAGAATACCCCTATGATACACTCAAAGACATCCTAGATCAATCATTCTTTTAACAATATACAGCACTAATTAACCAATTGAATTTGGAAAAAAATGAACAATTTTTCCCATATTCATGCTTAAATTGTCCAAGATGTTTTGAATGTAATCATGGTTTACATGATACAAACAATTATTTTTGTGGTTCAAAATTAAATACTATCCGAATACATATAGCTGAAATATTATTACAAGAAGATTGTTCAGACACAATAAAGCTAAAGTATCAAAGTATGTACGGTAGACATAAACTAAAACTAACTATCGATTCGCATGTTTCAGAAAAGCTTTTTCGTGAAGCAGTGGCCAATGAAAGACTCAGTATCATGTGCTAACTGTTCAACTGTCATAACGAAGTCTGATGGTTGTAATAAAATGAAACGCTTTGTTTGCTCAGAGGATTTTTGTTATATATGTGGAACTTCATTGATTCGTGATAATCCATATGTTCATTTCACAGATATCACATCTAATTGTTAAAACCGGTTATTTGAAGGTATTCCAGGAACAGAAGATTTAACATAGATCATAATAAATGTGGTGGTTTTCTTGCAGGTTTTGAATATCTAATAACATTTCTATAGAGTCTTCTCCTTTTAAACTCATCATCAACTAAAAACTCATTATTGGAATCGATAAAGCTGTTATTATTCAATTTTAACCCTCTATTTAAATACCAATTCTTACAGTTATAGTCAATATTCCAACTTTCATCTTCAAATTTCCAGCTTTTTGGACATAAGACATCTTCAATTTTATAAACTCCAGGTGGTGGTTTTTGAGATCTTCTGTAGAAGTCAGTTTCATCAAATACTTGCTTCGAAAACAAATAAAATTCCCATTGTGATGAAACTAAACTTTTCTTCCAAATTTCAAATATCTCAATTTGTCTAATATCAGGTGCTTCGTCAATAACAATATCCTTTCTTTCAGATTCCTTGACCAATTTATCAATTTCTGCCTTTTGTGGTTTTAAAAATTCATTTAGTTTTCTCAATTCAGGACGAATTTTAGGATGAATTAAGATTAATGTGGACCATCCAGTAATAATCAATAAATATCTCCAAGGAATATATGGACCAATCATGATTAGAATCAAAACCATCAAGAAAACAGTGAAAAATAGTGAAGTTGAGGTTCTCTCATCTTTAAAACCAGCTGTACCATACCAAAAATTTTCTATTTTATCAGATATTTCCAAAACTTTACTCATCAAATTTTGTAAATCTCTCATATTAACTAATAGTTCCATATTTGTTTTTAATAAACGAGAACTCTTGTCAACATTTTCATCTAATTCTGGAACTCGATCTTTTGTTAATTCCTCTTCTAAACTATTTTCCAATATTGATTCCAATTGATTCTCTTTGATATTGGTAAATTTATCCAAAAGAGAATCTCCTCTATTCTTAACATTGATCAATTTAGGCTTATGAATTGGATGTCTATAAACATAGCCTGGAATCATTATACCATATAGAAGGAATCCCAATGGAAGCATAAATAGTGTATTAGGATGTAAAACTAATATCGTGTAAATAATTAACGCAGTTAACGTCAGTGAAGGTTGAGACCAATGAAATATTCGAATCAAGAAATATTGAGCTTGAAATATCCCACCTAATTTAGCAGTAAGCTTTCTAACATTTGAAGTAAACTTCGTTATTGATAAATTATCAGTTTGTTTTCTAATGGGATCATTGATTCTATCTTTAAATCCAACTTTATCAGGTATACTAGATGGTATTGCATGTAGCAATAACTTCTCCAATAAAACATCAATAAAATGATTCTCTTGTTTCAACAATTTCTTTCGTTGTTTACGTTCCTGTGGTGATAAATCATCGAAATCATCCCAGTCTATATCGTTATCTTCATCATCAGTGGTTATATCACTTAGATTTGGATTCAAGCGATCTAAACTTGCTCCAATAACAGAAGCAGCTGTAGCTGCTGCTAATCTTTTCTTTGAATGCTCTCGATCAGGACGATCACTATAGTTTGAAGTATAACCATATAGTTGGTTGAGTCCAAGCACTAAAGCATCTTGTACCTTATGTGACATTGGTTCCTTTTGTTCTTCGCTCTTTCTCTGGAGAGAGAGAAGTTTCTCTTATCGAAACAACATAACACCGCCAATTACAGCTTTTACTATCAACTTGGTCTTGTATTGAGATCTTCAATTATCTTTAAGAACTGTGTCTCTACTTATCATTAATCATTTATTTCAACTCTTCTCATTCAGTTACGAAAAATCTGGAATCAATTCTATCAGTTCCACCAAATGTACCACTTTCATTTTATACAGGTCTATCTACTTCACCAGCAGAGATTGACGGTTATGAGACGTCAATTCAATCAACTAAAGCTGTTTTCAAAGATATTATAGATAATCATGATGGGTCTATGACTTGTTGTTATTCAGATCATCCATTAGTTTATGAGTTGAGAAAGTTAACTACAAGACCAGAATTAGGTATTTTCCAAGTAAGTATTACATTTGCATTAACGTAATCACCATCAAAATTAGGTATCCTCACTTCTACAGATTCTTGGGTTACTTTACTAGATAAATCATTTAAAGGATTTCTTTGGTCGTTAGTGATATTCCTTTATGCACAGGCATAGTTGCCTCAAATATTAATGTTTTGAAATTTGGTAACCCAGATCATTTTAATGATTTGGTTTCAAGAGCGAAAATTTCTGTTATAGATGGTTTTCAGTTTATTCTGTTAGGTTGTGCTAGTCTTTCTGGATTAGAAGCAAGACTTGAACGAAAAATACCAGGTGTTAAATTTATTAATAGTCTTAAAATAGGTGTAGAATTACTGAATATTTTAGTAAGGTTTAATATAAAGTCATAAATTTTTCATTTTATATCATTCATCTTCATTATAAGGATCATCATTTTCTATTTCTCATTCTCATCATTAATGTAAGTAATTTATTTTCAATCTCAAAGATTTCATGATCATCTAATCTTGAGATTTGATCGTCATCAATAGTATCTATAAGTTTAGCAATTTCATTAAGTGGGCAGCCAATACCATTTTTTGGATTTAAAGTTGAAAATGACTTAACATTAGCTAAAATTTTTGGTGTCGGTGTAGGTGATGGAAAATTTGAATTGTTTGGCAAAAAAGAAATTGGACTTGATCTTGATCTTTTTCCAGAATTCTCAAGATCAAATGTCGATCTTCTCTTTTTCAAACTTCCATTAATACCTCCAGTAAATTCGTTATTATCGATTTCAACAAAATCATCATCTTCTAGTTCTATATTATTTTTTTCATATTTTAAAGGACTTGATTCAATTTGGCTAGGTAAATCTGAGTCATCATCTTTAGTAATGCCAATATTAGAATCTTCAATTTTATGAAATCGGCTGAATAGGTAATTATATGCTTCTCCTGCATCATTATGGTTTTTCAGCTCAATTGATGTAATATTTTGTATTAAAGTGTCTTGAGTATGAATTATTTCTGTATCACGATTACCATAACTTTTTAAATCATTGTTTTTGTGATTCTTAGGTATAGGGTTATCACTTTTGTCATCTCATTGTCGCAAGACTTCAAAATGGCAACTCCATTTTCATCGCTTTCTAATACTAAAGCTGAAATTTCTTGTTTATTGGCAATTAAAGAAGGTGAAATGAGTTGTGCAGATTCTTCTACTTTGACTGGCCATACAGATGACGATTCAACTATTTGTGTCGCATTCAAACTAGTATCGTCATTTGTTGACACAATATTATTACTCTGTCTAGAATCAATTTCATCTCTCGGAATCGACATTTTATAATTCAATACTACTTCATCCAATTTTTTAACATTAATCGATTCTATCGAGCTGTCAACAAGTTCAAATTTGGCATTTCAGCTTCATCATCAAGCTGTTGAGACAACACAGGTTTCATTTGTTTCTCACTTAATAGATCACGTAGTCTTTTCCCATCTAAAAACTCTTTAACATGAATAATTTTATCCCAGTCAACATTTTGCAATGAGCAATACAGAATTTTCTCAACTTGTACGACTCTCAGCCCAAAACTTCCAGCTTGTTTATCTAGTCCTTCACATAACAATAATCCATGACTAACAATCTTATCATAGTCACTGATTGATTCTTCAAACAAGTACAAAATATAAGTTTCGAAAAAGTTGATCATTTTCGAGTGAGTTTTTTCTGAATAGATATTATTTGTATCAATAACGTGGTAAAACACATGCTGATTAACTTCAATCAAGAGCCACAAAAGTTTTTTATCAAATAAAGCGTGAAAAAATTGAATAGTAAAATTTTCGGTTCTCTCATGAAGTTTCATATTAATTGATCTTGAAATGAAGGTCTAAAACTACTAAAATTATTGGCTATGATTTCTGCTAAAAGAATAAGATCCTCAAAGGGCCAATTAGTGATCTCTAATTGATCGAGATGAGCTAAAGACGAAGCAAAAAACTTTGTCATCATTAGAAGATAATTTTTCAGTAATCCTTGTGATTTCGGTAACTTTTTAATAGTGTTGGTAATTGAAAAAATATCTTCTTGTTGTAATGACCCAAATAATTTTGATTCTAATTTATTCGAGATAAACTGATTTATACTCTTATCATGCAAACTTTGAACCAAAATCTCAAACAAAGCATACTCATAAGCAACATTATGTTTCAAAATAAATTTCAGAACTTCCGTTGATTTTAATGAACGTGACACAGCTTCCTCAATCATCGTTAAATAAATGTTATTAGATTTATCCGAGAAAACTCTCTCACCAAAATTTGTCTTAACCAGGACTGTGAATCTATTGAAATATTCAACTTTTGAATTTTCATCACTGATATTGTCAACAAATTTTATATAATCTTTAAAAAACGTTATAGTCATTAATAATATTTTGAATTCTTGATTGACTTGAATCGATAATTCCAGTTTTTACTTTTCCCATAATTGCTGACAGCAGACCCAGTTTAGTTTTACTTTTAATGCTCGAATTAATCCAAATACTTTTAGTAAAAATTAATAAAAGCTTTCGATGAATATCTAAGATTAATTGTGGACTAATGGGCTCAATATTTCTGATCATGAATGGTTCATTAGATAAGAGTTTTATGAGATAATATTCAGGAACCGAACTTTTCTTTGATTCAACTAAATGAATAAGTAAAGTTAAACTATATTCAACATAGTCAGAATTTGAACTGAAGTCATTTGATTCTAAAAATTGTAACAAAAATCTATTCCAAATATGTAGTTAAGTTTTTTTAATTTCATTGTTATTGAATAACGAGTAAAAAATTTGTGACGTTGTATTTTTTAACATTGATGTTGGAATATGTTTCCAGCTATAAATACCAAACATTAATGAAATTTTTTCATTGAGATCATTTAAATCGTTATAATTAAGGTTCAGTGCCAAAATATATATTAAGGCTTTCCAACTTGAAATAGCACAATTTTGACGTTCTTGACTAGATTTTTTGATAGATTTTTCAATTAGTTTAATCTATGATGAATTGACTAATAGTAAACTTTTGACATTAGCTGGGTTACCATAATAAAGTAATGTAAATCCTACCCAAATATCCATTGCTAATTTCTCATTATCTGAATCTATTAATTCCGAGATTCTTTGGATTAAATAATTTAATGCTGATAGTGACAAATCTACTGGTGAAGAATTGAGAGAATTTACATCCTGGGTAATATCTAAAGATTTACTCATTGGCTCATTTAATATTGCGGTGATTTCATAAGTAACAGGTTTTGATGACAAGAAGGATTTTGCAGTTTCCAATAGAGTTAATGTTGCAATATTCAATGTTTTAAGATTTGATGGAGATGAAAAACCACAAATGCAATTAAAAAGGAAAAAGAAATCCAGCTTTTCACATTTTTTTCCATCATAGTTGGATAGTTGGAAATTTATGATTTTAAAGTATATAATCTTTCAGCTAATAATGATGAAGAATTTAATAATTTCATATTTATAGTAGAATAAAGTATAAATTCTTGTGTTTGAATATTTAAACTTGAGTGTAATTTATGATCTATTAAAAGTTGTAAATTTGTACTTAATAAACTTTTTGAAGTTGTAGGTTATAAAATCATTGATGATGAATGGTTAATAAACCATTTAGCAAAATCTAAATTTTTACTTGATTTTTTCCAGAAATTATTAGATAAGTTGAGATTTGATAGCAATAAAGTTAGTACTTTAATGATTTGTACATCAGTTCTGACTAAAAATGGCTTAGAAATTTCTTTTCCCAATATTTCTTCCTCTATGTTTATCAAATCTCTTTTCAGTAATCTTAATAAGTCAGGTAAATATGTAATTAAAATGTTAATTTTCTTTTCATTTAACTCTTTTAACAAGAGATTAAGCGTTGTATATATTTCAAAGTGCTTATCACACTTAGGTAAAATTCAAAACCATTACACCACCATGAAGAAAACTTTTGAAAGAGACTAATTCTTCTTCCAGGGATGAAGAATTCAAGACTTTAGAGTTGGGTATATTTCCCGGTGTCCAAAATTCATACATTGCAGGTGTTAAACTGTTTGGCCTTGAAGATAACAGCTCTAATTTTAGTGGTTTAACGTTATTAGTTTTAAGAATTGATTTAACCGGTGTTGGTGGTATCTTTGTTGGTGTTACATATCCAATCAAATCTTTGGTGAACTCTACTTTTTTCTTAAATGATGATGATAAAGATCTATCAGGGGAAGGTAATGATTTCCTTATTGGAGATGACGCTCGATGTAAATTCTTATTCTTTAAAGGTGATTCATTAATTGGCATTTTTGGGGCACTTTTTCTGTAGACAAAGGGGTAGCAGAACCAGCTGCTACTTTTTACTTCCTTCTAATATCCAGAGGATCTTTTGGTTGAAGTCATGGGAAGTTTTAACCAGCGCTTAATAAAAAGAGAGTTGTAAAAGGGCATGAATAACGCGTATAAAAAAAGACATTTAATCTCACGTAAGCAAAAAAAGAACTCCCCCCAATTAAAACAAAAAAAAGGGGACGAAAATATCCCTTTTTTGGTAATTACTGTTTAAGGGTACCTTTTTCTTTCTTACAGATCACGTGGAAAAAAAGTACCCGCCTAAAATAAAAAAAGTCGTTTCTTTTTCTTCGTCATTGGGGGTATTTTTCTTTTTGGCTAAATTGATAACAGATAAGCTTTTTAAAATATATAAATAAAAAGTGGAAATAGTTCAATGAAGGATGTGTATGATACAACCAAAACCATTTGAAATGGAGGAATCCAGCGATTTAGAAGAGGCTTATGATCTGAAAGAGTCCCATGATCTAAAGTATCAAGAAGATCTTATATTCGATGAAAAATCATTACCATTACCAGTATCAATTCAAGAAAAAGATTCAAACATATCAATAATACTGTTGACCTTAATAATACTAATGGTAATTACGATGCTGAAGAATATATTTGATGATAACACCCAGAATAATGAATTCGATACAGAATCATTGAATCAAATTTATAACAGTTTTGATCTTTTTTGACGTGTACAAAAATAACATAAATACCAATAACGCTAAATAGAGAGATAAAGAACCATATATATTTTTTTTGATTATGTAATTAGATTATGTAAACATTTGAAGCTTATGTAATAGAAGTATATTGATTATGTAATGGATATCTTCTGATTATATAAGACAAAGTACACTGATTACATAATACTTTTTTTTTTCCTTTTTCAGCCAAAAAAAAAAAGAAAAGAAAAAAAATAATTTTTATACAAAAAAATTAATTTAGTGCCCGAATCATTTTGTTTTGGTGAAACTCAGAAAACGCGAACATTTTCGTCCTGCAGGCACTTTTTAAAACAGCATTTTCTAATTAAGAAAATTTTCTTTATAAAAACTATTTAAAACAGGTATTAAAAAAGCACTCTTTCCACTTAAGGTCCAAGTCTTTCATTCAACATTGGCTAATATTTAATTACAAGCAACATTTTGTTATTACCTCATTTAATTATCCAGTCGCTTTTTTATTTTTTCAAATTTTGAAAGGAGAGCGAAAAGTTCGAGAATTAGAGAATAAGGGAATTTTAGATTTAAATTCTTTTTGGATGAGAAACTATTAGGTTATAGATATTAAAGATAGGTAAGCAAAAAAAAAAAAATTATACCCAAAGCTAATATTATCAAAATACCCTTTATTACTATGATCACTCTGTTTTTAATTCTATCATTATGCATGCAAATCAATGCTTCTTCTACAGAGATTGGATGTTATGGATCATTGCCTTCCTCTTTCTCTGTGACAAGTGAATATCAATATCAATCTTCAGGACATTGTGCTTCGATCTGTTCAAGTTATAGCTATTTTGCGTTGACAAAAGGTAATACATGTATTTGTGGTGATGAAAGGCCTTCTGGATCACAGGCAAGTTCTTGTAATGTCCAATGTTTTGGATATTCAGAAATGTGCGGTGGTGATAGTGATTATACGGTTTTTGCAAACGATGGTGTACAATCTTCAGCAAACTCTGAATCTTCTTTTCAAACTTCTTCAACTCAGACAACAAGCTCAGGTATAACGTCATCTTCAGTTACTTCAGCTGGAACTTCAAATTCACAATCTACACAATCATCCACCACACAATCATCAACTACTACGCAATCGTCAACTACGCAATCATCTACCACACAGGCGTCTACTACAGAATCTTCGACGAAAACGTCGTCCTCAGCCTCTGCAGTATCCACTCAAAGTATAAGTGGTACAACAGTTATTATATATTCAACGGTTGCTCTCAAGCCTTCAACTTCAGTTCAAGTAACATCAGTGACTGCAAGCAGTACACCAACATCTTTAAGTGCTCAAGATAATGCTAAGAATGGGAAGAAGAAAACTAGCATTGTTGGCCCAGTTGTTGGAGGAGTTGTTGGTGGTATTGTATTTATAGTGATACTGGTAGTATTATTTTTATTTTTAAGACGTCGCCATTCAAAGGATCAAAAAGATGCAGAGCTAGCAGATTCTGCATATTTAAGTGCCATTAAACGTGACAAATCACAAGTTAATAGACCATTGTCCAATCCATTCTTAAGCAAAGAAGAAGATATGATTGATCAAAGATTGAATCCTGTTATGTTGGGTAGAAGAAGAATTAGTGAAGGTTCATTGGCAGATGAAGCCGATTACTCGAGAAAGATATTGCGAGTTGCAAATCCTGATGATGATGATGAATTATAAGTACCTTGCTCTTTTTTTATATATGAGTTTTATGAGTTTAGTGTAGTGTATTTTCTTTCTCTCTATGAGAATATTTAACTGGTTATTGAGCACCGGGGATCGGGATCCCAATATTTGAAAAATGAGCTGAGAAAGGATCCTTTTATAACATAAATCCCATTCAAAGATGCCTCATTCAGACGAAATACCTCTCAGCGAATATTCAATCTATAATTCATTGACCGAGATTAGAGTCAAGTTATCCAAACTGAAAAAAGATCGTACTCAATATCTTAATTCAAAAGATGTTTTAGGGATTTATCAAGAAGTTTTAACATTAGTTAAAGATTTGAATAGAATTCGTGAAATTAACAAGGATCATCTAGTTGCGAATAAGGTTGATCAGGTTCTTGATGATGTTTTCCAATTATTATCGTTGTTTTTCATAACAGTTGGTTTAACAAAAGCTGCACCTGCAACTTATGCATCCCTTACAACCGTTCAAAGATTATTAGAACATTTAAAGGAAAGTTTAGTTTATACACATCATGATTTGCACCCAATAAAGGATAGATTAGATGAAGTCAGTAAGATCATAGAAGAGAATGAAAATCCAGTCGAAAAAGATGAAGATTATTTGTTAAAATCCAAATTGGAAGAATGTATTAGAGAATATAAAGAAGTTGAAAATAAGGTTGAAGATGTTGATCCATCATTACAATCATTTTTTGAAGAATTAGTTTCAATCAGAAGAAAACTATTAAGTATTGCTTCAAGACCTGATGTTGATACAAATGATATTGAAAAACTCAAGGAAAAATTACATGAATTAGAGGCCCATAGGGATTCAAATGGTAATTTCCGATCTTTAGAAACATCAGAAGTTAAGCAAAGTGGACAAGGTGTATTAAATGGGTTATTAGATGATTGCAATACTTTGATTAGTGATTTATTAGCTCATAACTTCAAACTAGATGAAAGTTTAAAACCAGTATATGATCGATTAATAAACTTGAAAACTACACTAGAAGATTTATTAGTCACCAGAAGATGGACATTAAGAGAAACTGATTTATATACATATCAAAAAGATTTACAAGAAATTGATAATTTAAGAGTTGATGGTAAATTTCCTACAGCGGATCCACAATCTAAAGGACAATCAGTCTTATTATATCTATTAAGAAGATGTTATGCGATAATCTATAAATTGTTGGAATCAAGTGAACCTGTTAGTGAAGCATTACAACCAATTCATAACCAATTATCTACAGTTCGTAGATGTTTATTAGAGGTTAAAAGAATGGGTGGAATAAATTCACCTAGAGAACTATATCCATATCAAATGAAACTAGCTTCCTTGGATAATCTAAGAGAAGATGGAAAATTTTATGTTGATGGTCAAATCCCAGAAGGACAAGGTACATTAAATGCCCTATTGGAAGAATGTTACGATATTTGTCAAGAGATGAAAGTTGAAGCTGAAGAGAACGATAAAGATGATAAGGAGGATTATTATAGTGAACCTGATTTATATGAAAATGATGAATATGAAGAAGATGATGATGATGAAGATGATCCTCCAAGCTATGCTGCTAGTATAACAGAATCAGCAGTTGATGCTTAAACCATTTTAAAGAAGAAAAAAAAAAAAGGAAAAATTAATGAACAATAAAATATTCCATTAGTAAATTTTGTAGAGGTTTATTTTGTCTTTCTTAAATAGTTCTTAATGGTTCTTGAAGGCTCTAATCGTTTGACCATCTTCCTAATAAAACGGCTTTTAGATCAAAAAGTCTCTCGGGAACCTCTTATCAAAGGGGTTACCCGCCTCTTTTTTCCCACGCCTTTCGAAGATGAGTCAACTCTAAATTTTTTTTTTGCATTTATATTTAAACAGAGAGAAAGAAAGGTAAATAATTTTAAAGGCAAATTAGAGATAAATATGTGTGGTATATTTGCTGCTTTCAGACACGATGATGTGTATAACTTCAAATCTAAGGCATTACAATATTCTAAAAGAATCAGACATCGTGGTCCAGATTGGTCAGGTAACTTGATCAAAAACAGTACAATTCTAGTTCATGAAAGATTGTCTATTGTTGGATTAGATTCAGGAGCCCAACCAATAACATCTCAAGATGAGAGTTTAAGTCTTGCTGTTAATGGTGAGATTTATAATCAGATCCATTTGAGAAACGAGTTGAAAGACTACCCATTCAAGACATTATCTGATTGTGAACCTATTATACCATTATATCAAAAATACGATATTGATGCACCAAAATATTTAGATGGTATGTTCGGATTTGTTCTTTATGATGCACCAAAAGATCGGATTATTGCTGCAAGAGACCCTATTGGTGTTGTAACGTTATATATGGGTAGATCTTCAAAGGCTCCAAAGACCGTTTATTTTGCCTCTGAACTAAAATGCTTGGTTGATGAATGTGATAATATAATTGCCTTCCCTCCAGGTCATGTTTATGATTCTCAAACTGATAAGATTACGAGATATTTCAACCCGACATGGTGGGACGAAAACAAAATTCCAACAACTAAAGTTGATTACAAGAAAATTCGTGAATCATTAGAATTAGCTGTTAGAAAGAGATTGATGGCCGAAGTGCCATATGGTGTTTTGTTATCTGGTGGTTTAGACTCTTCATTAATTGCTTCTATTGCTGCAAGAGAAACTGAAAAGGCCGCAAAACATGATGATGATTTAGACTTGGCTGGTGTTGATGATTCTGGTAATTTACATAGTCATGGTTGGAATAAATTACACTCCTTTGCTGTTGGTTTGCCAGGTGCACCAGATTTAGTTGCTGCTAAAAAGGTTGCTAAATTTATTGGAACCAGTCATCATGAACATACTTTTACATTACAAGAAGGTCTTGATTCTTTATCTGATGTTATTTATCATTTGGAAACTTTTGATGTGACAACAATCAGAGCTTCAACTCCAATGTTTTTATTATCAAGAAAAATCAAAGCCCAAGGTGTCAAAATGGTTTTATCAGGTGAAGGTTCTGATGAAATTTTTGGTGGTTACCTATATTTTGGATCTGCACCATCAGCTGCTGAATTCCATACTGAATGTATCAAAAGAGTCAAAAACCTACACTATGCTGACTGTTTAAGAGCAAATAAATCAACAATGGCATGGGGTTTGGAAGCTCGTGTTCCATTTTTGGATAAAGAATTTTTAGAGTTAACATTAAACATTGATCCAGAAGAAAAATTAATTAGACCAAAAGAAGGTCGTATTGAGAAATACATTTTAAGAAAGGCATTTGATACAACAGATGAGCCAGACGTTAAACCTTATTTACCGGAAGAGATTTTATGGAGACAAAAGGAACAATTTTCAGATGGTGTTGGTTATTCATGGATTGATGGATTAAAAGATGCAGCAGAAAAAGCTATAAGTGATGAACAATTTGCATCACCAAAGCCTGAATGGGGTGCAGATATTCCAACAACAAAAGAAGCATATTGGTATAGATTATTGTTTGATGAATTATTCCCAACAAAGACTGCGGCTGATACCGTTATGAGATGGATTCCAAAGGCAGACTGGGGTTGTGCTGAGGATCCATCAGGACGTTATGCCAAATTACATGAGCAACATGTTGAATAAATAGAAGTGTGTATTTATTTTATAAAAAGTTTTTTAACAATTTGAACTAAATCAGTTGTACCATCAGTGAAAATATTTAAAAATTGTTTATAAACCAAATAAGAATAAGTTCTTATTGTATGACTTATAAAGCCATAATGAATCTTAATTAAATTTGTTAATTTATAAGTTTCAATTAATTCACTTGTTGTATATAAACTTGAAATTCCATTCTTGTAATCATTACAAAATATTATTGAATGATTTAAATTAAACCAATCATTAAATGCCAATATTGCAAATATCAAATTCCCAATTAGCAATGACGTTAATAATCTTGATTCAATCCCAGTTCTGGTAGGATTTAGTTTATATAAGATACTATATATAATTAAAATCGTTAAGCTTAATAACGATTGCCCAAATGCTGTAGAAATCAATGATGGCTGAACAATTGGAATCAATGAACAATAATGGTTAACAGGAGTATTATTAAACGTTAGAAAATTTGCTAAAGAGTTCTGATTTGAAGAGAAAAATGAGCTAATGAATGACATATATGGCTTCAATAAAGTATTTAAATAGTAAAGAAACTCGCGTTTCTACAACAACAACAACAAACAAACAAATGAAATATTACTTTTTAGAGTAGGGTAATATTTTTTTTTCCGTTCCTTGTTAATAAAATTACCAAAAACAGTAATTTTCCATTTTTAGTAAACAATTCTTGGGGGAAAGAGATAATAATGTCCATATAAAGTATATTACCTATTTCGTATATTTTTTTATTATTTTCTTTTTTTTTTTCTTTTCAATTTAGATTCCTATCACAAGCTAAAAATAAGGTACTTCGCCAATAAAAAAACAGCAAGGCACAGTTTATAAGTTCTGCGAAACCGACAAATGTCAAGAAGGCAAACTAGATCAATGGGTAAGAAGGACCCAGTAGTTGAGGAAGATTCGGGTGATGAATTGGTTATTAAACCATTAATCAAGAGAAGATCATCAATATTCTCATTAGATTTAGATACAACGCCATTAGACCCACCAGATGAAGATGATTTTAAGAAATTTACATCAGATGAATATCATTTTAGTCTTATAAGAAATTTACATTTAGCAGATTTAATAACATTATTAAATGGATTTTCAGGATTTTATTCAATTATTTCATGTTTAAGATTTACATTGACAAATCATTCAAAATATGTTCAAAGAGCTCATTTTTTTATATTATTAGGATTGTTTTTTGATTTTTTTGATGGACGTGTTGCTAGATTAAGGAATAAAAGTTCATTAATGGGACAAGAATTAGATTCATTGGCAGATTTGATTTCGTTTGGAGTTGCACCTGCTTCAGTTGCCTTTGCAATTGGATTCCAATCTACTTTAGATGTATTAATTTTATCATTTTTTGTATTATGTGGATTGACAAGATTGGCAAGATTTAACGTTACAGTTACAACAATTCCAAAAGATTTAAAGGGGAAGTCTAAATATTTTGAAGGATTACCAATTCCAACTTCATTGTTACAAGTTGCATTAATGGCTTATTGGGTTCATAAAGATTGGATTAAACAAGATTTACCATTAGGACTTTTATTTAAAAACACTTTTTTCGAATTCCATCCAATAGTTTTATCATTTGCTCTTCATGGATCTGCCCTTGTATCAAAATCATTAAAGATACCAAAACCATGAAGATAGTATTCATAAAATAACAGATAATAAACAAAAAAAAAATTTTTTTTTCTATATATTTATTTATTTCTCTTGTTCGCTGTAGTTAAAATCGCGAGAGATACACCGGACGGGAGACCCTGGGAATTTAGGAAATAGACGGGTTAATCAGAAGTGGCATAACAAAGTCACACCAGGTAACAAGAGCGAGCCAGAGACAACTAAAGGCAGCTAAAGGTGTTAAAGAGCAATGGAAGAAGAGATCTTACCTAAAACTGATAAACAGTCTCCTTTCTTTACAAATATACCAACTAATGGTCAACCTACAGAGGTTTTAAGTAAAAGGTTTGAGCTTTGGAGACAAATCATTAAATCATTAACGAATTATTTCAAGGTTATAACCATTTCTAATCAGCAGTTCAGTTCAATTAATCAACAAATTGTTACTAATATCAACTTCCCATTTTTCACCAATATCAATATTAAATCAATCAATGGTTTAAATGAAATATATGAACCACAAGTGGAGAATTTGAAGAAACAATCTTTCTTTAGTAGTTTTGGTCAAGGGTCGATTCAGGATGTTCAGATCTTACTAAAGAAGTACCATCATAATCTGGCTCATAATCAAAAAGTGATTTCTATTGAATTAAATCAAATAGTTCAAAGATTAGAAGAGTTACAGAAGGATCTATTGGTTAAAATTCGAGAGATTAAGAATCTATCAAGTGATTTTAAAAATAGTATAAGTACAGAAATTGCAATTACTGGTCAAAGACTTGAAGATTATATGAATGCAGTTAAATTATTAGCTAAAGGTGATGATTCAAAAGTTGATCCTTTTTTATTAAGATTGAAATTAGAGATCCAATTGAAGCAGCAACTATATCAGGAAAACTATTTAGAGGAAGCTTATATTAATTTACAGATAACTGCAGTGGAATTAGAAAAAATTATTTTTAAAGAAATTCAAGATTCTTTGAATAAATATTCAGAATTGATCTCTAAGGAGATATTTATTCATTATAATGATTTAATTAATGAATTACATCAAGGTATTATCTCAAAGCAAACCTATTTTGAATGGGATGATTTTGTCATAAGAGATTCAAATAAAAACTTATTAACGATTAAACATGATGATGAGTTACCAATTCAAAGAAGTTTAGCAGATATTAAATTCCCTTACAATAAATCCATTCTATCAAAATCTATTAGGAGTGGTTATCTTCTAAAGAAGAGTAAACTGTTGAAAAACTATACAAAATCATTCTTTATATTAACATTAAATTATTTACATGAATTTAAGTCATCGAATTTATTAGAACATTGTGTTCCTGTTAACTCAATTAAACTAAATGATTCAATTTTGACCGAATCAAATGATATCAAATTTCAACTACATGTTAATTCCAAAGGTTTAAAAACTTTCCATAATTTTGTCTTTAAGAAACCAGTTGATGTTACTGAGCAAGATTTTAAGAAATTCATAACTGATTTGAAAAATTTAACAAGTTTCAATTCATTTTCAGAAAGATTTGAATTTATTTCAACTAGAGCTCATTTGACTTCTTCAAAATCAAATACTCCAATGCTTGAACTATCAAATACAATGGATTTATCATCAATTAACAAAAAATTAGAGAATTTACAATTAGGTACAATTACCAATGACAAACCAAAATTAAAGAATTTACAAGCTAACTTACCAAAATTCCAAATTCAGGAACCATCACCGATTTCACCCCAAAACAATACTCTGATTAATCCTGTTCTTAATCAATCAGATCAAATCATTAACTCATCAAATGCTCAAGGACGTCAAATACAAACTCCTAATCCGATTAATTCAATATCCAAACCAACTTCTACTCAACAAATTAATTCTTTGAGTAAAGTACTTTCAAACCAATCTGTTAATCAATTGACTAAAACTACATCAAATCAGTCAATTCAAATTAATCCTCTGATTAAAACAAATTCAAATCAATCTGTCAACTCGAATATCCCATCAAGATCTGAGACTCCAATGATCGGACAACCAGATTCTACGGATAAAACTCATATTGACCTGGCTCAACCTTTATATGATGATAATAATCCACCTGATCTTAATGGATTATTAGATGCTATTCAACGATAAATACATAAAATTATTTCAATTTATTTGAAATCTGTAAGATAAAAACTATCACTATTGATCTAAGAACTATTAGTGTGTCTATCTATAATTCTGTCTATAAATGCTACTATCTAACATTGTTCTATATCACCGAAAATCTCTTTCATTTTTGAATTCTACATTGAACCAACTCGAATTTAACAAATAAAATCAATTGAACAATCGATGTCACATTTCTGAACAAAATTAGTCTAAGAGCGTTGACAAGCATCAAATAGCATATACTAATCTATTGAGTAGATAATTGATCCAAGAGACTTATTTTATCTTGAGATTTCTCTGGGGTACATGAAATGTCTCAAAAAGCCACGAGTTTGAAATATTCAAAGGGCTCCAAGTAAACAATCAACAATTAAAATACGGGAGATATTGAAAGTCAAGCTGCTAAAGCTGCAAATTTTTCGAGAAGAGCTCTATAAGTATCTTTTATGGAGCTTTTGCAATTACTTTATATACCAACTTTAGAAATCTGAGAAGTTTACATAAGTTGATAATAGAATTTACAAAAAGAACGCCGCCACTGTAGTATAGTGGTTAGTACACATCGTTGTGGCCGATGAAACCCAGGTTCGATTCCAGGCAGTGGCATTTTTTTTTTTTAGTTATTTGTCAATATTGTTTACCTTAAAGCTTACATGATCTATTGGTTTAAATCATTTAGAGAGTGTTGTTTATTGACAGGAAAAGTAACGTACTGTGGAATGTTGAAGAAAAACAAGAAGAAATGGTAAAAACCTTTACAGTAAAGTACCATGTCGAGTCACAAATATGTAATGTTATTCGAACACTTTTTTTTTTTTTTTTTTTCATATTGAAAGAGATCTACAATTTGACTCAATTATACCGTTGAATCTACAGTCCAACACAATTGAATATATATAGTATTGATATGCTGTCTTTACAATACCTCTAGAACCGTAATTTGAAAAACCTTTTCTTCTCATAAATAGTATTCAAACTATATATTTTTATTTTTTTTTATAGATTTAACTGTGAATCTCCCTAATTTTTTATACTTTTAACTTATTTTGTTCGTAATCATGATGCAAAACTCTTTATTTTCCAAATCTATTTGGCAATAGCTTGTAAAGCTTCCAAGACTTCAACTTTGATAGCAGCTTCGGCAGCAACTGCTTCGTCAGAGTTTGTGACATTCTTTTGAGCTTCAGCTAATTGAGATTTGATGGATTCTGGAGAGAATGCGGAAGTTTCAAAAGCTTCAATAGCAGTGATTGATAAAGTTGAACCTGGTTGAACAGTTGCAAATCCACCAGAAACAAAGAATTCTTTAGTAGTACCTGAAGTTTCAATGATTTGAACGACACCTGGTCTTAATTGTTCAATAGTTGGAACATGATTAGCTAGAATACCAAAATCACCGTTAACACCTGGGACATTAACTTGACTAACTTCTGATGAAGAAAACAAAGTTTCATGAGGTAAAGCCAATGATAATTTCAGCACTTCACTTGCAACATCAGCATAAGTTCTCTTTGCAATTAATTGAGGACGAACAAAACTTCTTAAACTAGTTCTAAACATCTTTTTAAATTGTTTAATTATGTTAGTTGTCGCTCTGTTTTTTTCGTACTTTTTTTTCCGTCGTAGGGGGGGCGGTCTTCCATTCTTTTAAATTTTATTGGGTGTTTCAATCGTCCAGGACCGTTTTGACACTTGTGCATTTTTCCCAAAAGGGAAATGTCTATATTATCCAAGTACTAAACATTTAGTTAGGCTTAAGTTTACTGCTGGAGTTACTTCAATGACTACTCAAATTGATAATGTTGTTGTCTCTTTTAACGTATGTGAAGGATTTGGAAGGTTAGCAGATTAGTATTAACACATATAGGAGATATTATTACATACAGGGAATATTTTTGATGAATTATTCACTGATAAAACTGCAAATCTTGTAATACCAAATAATAATAGATCAGTCAGTAAGCTAAATGAGGCTATTATAACGTTTGATAGGAATTTGGATGAGTTGTTGCTACAACTAAACGATATATCCTTGTTGGATGAAAAAATTAAACATAGAGCTATAGAGAGAGACCAAAGTAAAAAATCTACACAGAACAATATCATCGATAATAATATCACTTATCACATCGACAATGACAATAGCATCGATAATGATATGTTTATACTACCCACAAATGAATTCGGTGATGACGACAATATTTTGAATGATATTGATAATTTCTTATCGACAGTACCGGATTCTACAGATATAAATATTAATGAAAATTTTAATGACAATATTCAAGATTTATTAATGAATAATGATCCATATGTAAATATAGATGAAAAGCAAAGCAAGAAGAATAACTACCCAAATGACAACTTAAAAATGCAAAACAATAGTTTAAATCAAGATATTAACCTTAATAATAACATATTTGATGAAATTGATTCAATGTTAAATATATAAAGGCAAACCAAAAACAATACAAAGAAAACACCCCAGATTAAATAAAGAAAAAGAAAAAAAAATAAAATAATAATGGTTTTTTTTCCCTTCATCAATTCATTTTAAAAAAATTACCATAACGGTAATATTATCAGTTGTAAATTTACTCAATGCATAATCAACTAATTTCTTTGAAGCAACTGTAGCATCATTTAAATTTTTTATTAAGTCACAAGCTTGTTGATCTGAAATAACATCCCATAAACCGTCACATGCAATTATTAAAAATTGATCACTATTTGGGTTTAATTCAACACTTGTTGTATATGGATTACCAATTACTAGATCTTTAAAGAACTTATCCCCCAATGATCTTGTAACAGCCAACATTCCATTAACTCGTGACTTCATGATTAATCCACCATTTTTCTCAATCCTATTAATCTCATTCACATCTGAAGCTTTATGGTCATAGGTCAATCTTATTGCCTTATTATTTCTAAATAAGATGATCCTTGTATCTCCAACATTTGCAGTGTATAACATTCTCTTATGTTGTTTCAGCTCAATCTCTTCATTCTCTTGCTCAGGTATTTCCCATCTTATTATTGCTACTGCTGCAGTGGAGCCACTAGAATCTTTCACATTTTTAACAATTTCATCATCAGCTTCTAAAAAACTTTCATTTAATAGATCTCGAACATCCTCATTCTCCTTTTCTAGCAATCTCTTCTCCAGAATTGAATGTAAATTTTGTCCACACCATTTTGCAGCTTGTTTACCAGCATGCCCATCAAATATAGCAAAATAACCCCAATCCAACCTTTCAACAAAATTCTCAACATATGTATGAACATCTTCCATAGAAGGTCTATATTTTTTATTCGTATTCTCTGCTACTCCTACAGAATATGATAACTTATAATCATTTTCATACTTGCTCATCTTAGAATAAAAAACCTTTGATCCAGCTTTAATTATCAAAATTTTAAACCAGTTTTTCGAGTCAATGGATTGTTTCAAACCTATCTATAAACAATTATGAAGCTTTATAACCTGAATCCCCTCTAAATATCTAACTATTAAAGTTTATTTTCTTTTTTGTTTCAGAGTTAGCTTCTTTCTAAAAGTGTTAATTCGCGATGTGTCGTTACTGAAGATTACCCGTCAAGGAAACGCTCATAATACAAATAATTAGTTTAAAATGACTATTTATCACAAATATAAACCTTCTAAGGATTCATCAACTTTAGTCTTCATGACGCTTTCTTTTGCCTTAACAAAGTCAGCATTTGTAACCTGCATTCTTCTCTCTCTTAAGGCAATTAAACCAGCTTCAGTAGTAATTGCTTTAACTTCTGCACCAGATAATTCGTCCTTTGCACTAATAATTGCATCAACATCTAAATCTTCTGCTAATGTCATCTTTCTTGTATGAATTTCAAAAATCTTCTTTAGATTCTCAGAATCTGGTGGTGGGAAATTAATTTTTCTATCTATACGGCCCGGTCTAATTAAAGCAGGATCTAATGATTCAATTGCATTTGTAGCCATGATGACTTTGATATCACCTCTATCATCAAACCCATCTAATTGATTTAGTAACTCCAACATCGTACGTTGGATTTCCTTTTCACCTGAAGATTGTGAATCATATCTCTTTGTACCAACTGCATCAATTTCATCAATGAAAACAATAGATGGTGCATTTTCAGCTGCTAATTTGAATAAAGAACGGACTAATTTAGGCCCTTCTCCTGCATACTTCTGAATCAATTCTGAACCAACCATTCTTATGAAAGTGGCAGATGTTGAATTTGCCACTGCTTTGGCTAATAGTGTTTTACCAGTACCTGGTGCACCATATAAGATAACACCTTTTGGTGGTTGAATACCCATTTCACTGTATAACTCAGGGTGAGTTAATGGTAATTCAACAGCTTCTTTGACTTCTTTTATTTGATTTTCTAAACCACCAATATCAGAATAAGTTTCTGTTGGTGCAACGGCAACTTTCATGACACTAACTAATGGATCTGCATCATCTTCTAATACACCAACAATCGATACAGTTTTGTTGTGTAATAAGACTGAACAACCAGGTTCTAATAATTCTTTATCAACAAATGATAATATTGAAACATAATATTCTGGCCCAGAACTTGAACTAACAATCGCATGATCATCATCAATAATTTCCTCTAAAGTCCCTACTGTCATTGGCGACCCTCTTATTTCGTCAACTTTTTCTCTTTCTTCATTTTGCTTTTTCTCAAAAGGTTTTAAGTTTTCTAGACTTGCAACATATTCTTGTTCGATTAATAAATGATCATGAATACGCTGAGTTTTCAATAATTTTAATTTCGAACGATTTCTTGGAAATACATCTGGTAACTTCTCTGCTGTGGATGGCCCTCCTTTTCTCTTCTTTCTACCTATTTTCGTCTTAACTGGAGGTTCATATTTTGGTTTCTTTGATTTATCCTTCTTCTTTTTATCGCCACCAGGCAATCCCGAGGCACCTTGTCCCTTATCATTGTTAGTATATAACCTATATCATTTATGACAATTGACAAAGTCGTCACCTCGTCAATATCTCTAAAAGACTTATACGAACCATTTCTAAGTTTATTAAGTGTCTTCAACTGAATTGTTTACAGACAAGTTTTCGCTGTTGGTGATTCAATTTCTTCAAAATATTGGGTAAGGGCACTAAGTATATATATACTACTACTTTGAATATTTATGAAGCTTTATTCTATTATTATGCAAAAATTTTTCATTGCAGGACCATCGTGTAGTTTTATTCTAGGAAACGGTCTTCTTGTTGTTTCTCCTGTCCACTTCAGCACTACATAAACAAGCTTTTTTAGCTTCATGATAGTCTAAAACCTTGAATCCTAAAGCTTGAATAATTTTTTATTATTTATCATAGTATCTTGAGTTCTTGAGACACCTTAGAGGTGATAACAGACAATTGATAATGAACTCTCTTTGACCAAAAACTCCTCACACCCCTGCATGATTTTACCTCGATCTTTAGGTATAGGAACAAATATTTAATACTGGTGAATATGGTATAAGATTAAATTTTTCATCAATATTCTTCGGTATAAGTCTTTCCATAAAATCTTGCTTATCTATCCCTGGTTCATTTGGGTTTAAATCGATTTCTAGTCGTATTTGCAAATTTCGATATTATATTTTTAGTAGATGGTGATCCAATCTCTAATGCAGATATTTTACCTTTAGAATCTTTAAGATGAGAAACACTGTCAAGCAAACATTTCGATGAGTCATTACTTCTTGTCCATAAAAGGAGACAATTTGATACTTAGCAAGACCTCCACTATCAACAATTTCAAATTCAATCTTTCTTAATACTTGATAAAGTTGGGGAAGAGATGATTCGTTACTAATACTTAAAAGTTCATCCTCACTAGGTTTCGTACATGCCTTTGAAGCCTTATTGAACTTGAATATATTGTCATCTGTTATTGTCTCATTCAAATAATCTGACAGCTTTCTATATATTTCTTATTTATAAGTAGATGGAACCTCCGTGTTATATTTCTTGTATTTTGTGGCTTTATGGAGGATTTTGTATAGACTATACCAGCGATCAACCTCGATCTCTTCAAGAATCCCCCTTCCCCATAGATTCCTACATCGTTAACTGAGACTTTATAGACCTTTTGGCTCTACTTTATTTATAGTGATGACTAAGCGATGAGCTTAAAGAAAAATTTAGTAGAGGAATAAATTTAATTTAATAGACAAGATGGTTTCCAATAAGCTTAAAAAACAGATCCTTTCGAAGAAGAAAAGAGCTGTTAATCATGTGGTAAAGTCTAAGGGAAAGAAATCCACACAAAAGAAGGTTCATCATTCAGCTAGTAAAATCATAGAATCTAATAATTTAAAATGGAAGAGTGTTGATATTCCAGATACTCTAGATGATTTCGGTGGGCTTTATGGTCTAGAAGAAATAGATGGTGTAGGTGTCGAGTATGTTAATGGTAAAGTCCAGTTTGTTGTCAAGAATGATAAGAATATCAAGAAGGAAACAGATGAAAACTCTGAAGCAGAGGATGTCTCTGAAGTACAAGACGAAGAACAAAATGAGGCAATAGAAAAAAGCTCAAATGAAGTCTCTGATAATGAAGATACTGAGGAGGAAACATTTGAAGCAGATGAGAAATTAAATTCAGATAGTATCTTCCAACATGGTTTACCTTCTGGTATAAATTTTGAAGATATCGAATTACCAGATGAGGACGTTGATCTTCCCCATTGGTCTTCTTTGAATCTATCGTCCTATACCTTACAAGGATTGAACAAATTGGGTTATATTAAGCCTACACCAATCCAAAAAAAAAGTATACCAGCTGGGTTAAAAGGTGGTGATATAATAGGTAAAGCTTCAACAGGTTCCGGTAAAACTTTAGCTTATGGTATTCCTATCCTAGAAAAATTGGTTTCAAACCTTGATAGTAAATCACCAGCAGGTATCATATTCACACCAACAAGAGAATTAGCACATCAAGTCGTTGACCATTTAATTAAGATGTCAACTTTTTTCCCATTTACTAAGAGTTCAATTTTGAGTTTGACTGGTGGACTTTCTATTCAAAAACAGGAAAGGTTATTAAAATACCCAGGATCTGGTCAAATAGTGGTTGCTACTCCAGGTAGATTTTTGGAGCTAATTGATAAGAATCAAGATATTGCTAAAAGATTTGCAGAAGTAGAAATATTAGTTTTAGATGAAGCTGATAGATTATTACAAGATGGTCATTTTGATGAATTTGAGCAAATTTTGAAAATACTAAGCTCATTGAGAGTCAAAAAAACGAAATGGCAATCACTAATTTATTCTGCAACTTTTGGAAAAGAATTGTTTTCAAAATTAGCTAATCGTACTTACCGTCCAAAGGGAGAAGAGGAAGTTGATGAACGTAAGGAGATTATCGATCTCTTGAATAGTAAGATCCACTTTAAATCCACTCCTGAATTCATTGATTTGAATCCAAATGGGAAATTGTCTGAAGATATTACTGAAACATTGGTTGAATGTTTACCAGCCGAGAGAGATTTATTCTTATATTATTTCTTATTGATGTATCCGGGTACAACCCTAGTTTTCACGAATGCTATTGATTCAGTTAAGAGATTAGTTCCATATCTGAGTAATTTAAATATTGCAACATTTGCAATTCATTCCAACATGATTCAAAAACAACGTTTAAAAAACATTGAGAAATTCAAAGAAGCTGCAGATGTCAATCGTCATAATAATAAATCTACTGTTTTAATTGCCTCAGATGTTGCTGCAAGAGGTTTGGATATTCCAGGTATTCAACACGTTGTCCATTATCATCTACCAAGAAGTGCTGATATTTATATTCATAGATCTGGTAGAACAGCAAGAAGTGGATTTGAAGGTGTTTCTGTCATGATTTGCTCTCCACAAGAAGCTAGTGGGCCTTTGAGAAATTTGCGTAAGGCCTTATCAAATGACAAGTCTAAATTTAAAGGAAAATCTTCAAAGAAATGGACAAAAGATGTTCAGAGATTACCAATTGAAAGTGATGTCCTTCTGCAGTTGAGAGAAAGAGCAACATTGGCTTCAGAATTAGCTGATAATGATGTTTCAACTAAATCACTGAATAAAGAAGATAACTGGATGGAAAAAGCAGCAGAAGATTTAGAGATTGAATTGAGTGATTTAGAAGATGATGTCTTCTTGAAGAGAAACCGTACTAAAAAGGAAAATAAGCAACTCGATAAAAATGAATCTTCAAAGAAAAAATACGAGTTATCTCAGCTATTAAAACAATCTATTAGAAAAGATTTGAGAAGAAGTTATTTGACTGGTGGATTACAAAATCTTGCTGATTCAATCGTTAAAGGAGTTGGTCATGATAATATTATAGGACATGATAAAGTTGATGCACTACAACAATTGAAGAAAAAGCCTAAAAAATAGAGATTTTATAAACCTACAATAATATGCATTATTAATGATTGCTAAAAACTTTTTTAGAAGATTCATAACATTTTGTTACTCTAATCTTTACTGTACATTTTTAAAAAAATTTTATTTAAATTCTTCCCTCACTTTAAATGAAGTCATCATCGTCATCAAAATACTCATCATCAGAACCGTCAGTCAATTGTTCGAAATTCAAGTTATAACGTAAAATAGCTCCGATACCACCAAAACCTCTAACGAATTGAGCACCTTCACTTGATCTATCAGTAATGAATTCTAATGTAGCACCGAAATTCTTATAGTTTTCAGCTAACCATTCTAGTAGTGGAGTTTCTGAAACAACTTCCATTTCAGCACCTGTTGCTTTATCCAGATTATAGGTTTTATCTTCTTGATCTGGTGAGACATGAACAAGGACTTCTTTACCTTCAGAATCTTTATAAATGTAACGAGTGATTTCTAGATTTTCATAAACGATAACTATATCACATGAACCAGCTTCAAGAGCCTTTAATGTATCTGAGACACCATAACAAAATTTTCCAGTATCTTGTGAAATTTCATCAAAAAATTGAGTAATTAATTTCTTTTCTTGAATAAATTTAACATTTGCTAAAGCTTCTGCAGATAGCTCGATAGCTTGATTAAACCCGTTTTCACCACCATAAGAAATATCAACAATTTTTACAATTTTTTGTTGCAATCTTAAATCAAACATATCGGATTTTGATAGTTCGTTTTTGAAGTCAGCAGAACCTGCCAAAACTAAACCATTAACGTTAACTTTATCATTTGTGATAAAACATTGAACAGCAACTTCAGCAACTTTACGGATATAGTTATGTCTTTTTTCGTCTCTCAATCTCGCAAAACGAAGAGCAGATTGACCACCTCTACCATGCTTTTTAGGTAGATCCACAGTGAATTTTGTAATGACGGTTCTTGTATTACCAGATAACAAACCGAAAAGAGAACCATTACCATCCATAACAATAAACCCATAATTATCGTCACTTTCTAACAATTCTGATAATGCTTCGGTATGGAATTTGTTATCACATAAATATAACTTTGTATTAATAGGTTTAAATGGCTCAAAATCAATGTTTAATTTTTTTTCTTTACCTTCATCTGTTATGACATCACCACAATATAGAACTAACCCGTTTGGTGGAACTTTTGTATATAGTTTTAGTTTTTGTTGCGTAGACGTGATTGCTGAAAGAACTGATAATCTATTAACTCTTGATTTAATATTCGAAGCTGTACCATATTCATCTGTAAGCAACTTTTGGTAAAATGAAATTTGCGATTTGGGTGGAATGATTAAACTAATCATCGAAGTACCATTACCTCTTGCAAGCTCCAAAGACTTGATCAATTTTTTCACTTTCCATATTTCAATATTCTTTTGAGCCTCGTCTTGATCCATCTTAAACAAAGCTCGTCAATCGTTAGTGCTTTTAATTGTATATTAATACGAACTTGAAGCTCAAAATTTTTTGGAGAGAGAGAAAAAAAAAAATATTTGTTAAGTCCATGATTTACGCTAAAATTCACCCTGATTTCAGCGTAACTTTTATCACTAACTAAATCATTATT
Organism: Wickerhamomyces silvicola; assembly: GCA_030570795.1. Taxonomy (NCBI): domain Eukaryota; kingdom Fungi; phylum Ascomycota; class Saccharomycetes; order Phaffomycetales; family Wickerhamomycetaceae; genus Wickerhamomyces; species Wickerhamomyces silvicola. The sequence continues at coordinate 61,111 of JAJLWN010000024.1, read as the reverse complement.
TTCTATTAAAAGTCGGGCGCATTATGAACTTACCGTCATAAACAAAAGGACTCTCTTTAACTGATTCAACATAGAAAAAAGATGGCTTTAAAGTCTAGAAATATCTTTCAAAGAAGGAGAAATGAACCACCGGAGGTTGAATCAGATACCGATTCGGTGAGTGAGGATGAAGTGGAGTTAATCAAGGAGAAGAATAGAAGACCAAAGGAAAATAACTTTACTCAACAGAAACTGAAGGCTATTCATCCGATTATCACACCCAAATATGTGATTCCGTTATTTGTTGCGTTAGCTGTGTTTCTGATCCCTTTGGGGGCTGCTATGATTTATGGTTCTAATAGAGTTGAAGATTTGACGATTCAATATCAGGATTGTGATATTAATGCAACGTCTGATTCGTATACAGAAATTCCACAAGAATTTTATTCTTTTAATTTCCATAACGAACTAGGAATCAGACCACAATGGAAATATACATTGAATGAGTCAGAAACAGATCCTGTCGAACAAGGGCTATGTCATATTCAATTTCAAATACCAGATGATATTGGGCCAAAAGTATTCCTTTTATATAAGATTGAAAAGTTCTATGCAAATCATCGTCGTTTTGCTAGATCTTTTAGTGAAGATCAACTAAATGGTAAAGCAGCCTCTTTAAGTACAATCAAAGATACGGTTGGCCAGAATTGTCAGCCATTAAGTCAAAACGCTAATGGTAAGAAATATTATCCTTGTGGGTTGATTGCAAATTCTTTATTCAACGACACTTTCAGTTCCTTAACAGGTGTTAACTCTACAACTGAAGATTTCAACTTAACAACTAGTGGTATTGCTTGGTCGACAAATAAACATAGATTTAAAAAAACTAAATATAAACTTGAAGATATTGTTCCTCCACCAAATTGGATTAAACAATTTCCTGATGGTTATACTGAAGAAAATCTTCCAGATATTTCCAAATGGCCAAATTTACAAAACTGGATGCAAACTCCAGGTTTATCAAAATTTAGTAAGCTTGTTAGAAGAAATGATCATGATGTCTTAAAAGAAGGTACTTATGAAATAGTGGTGGGAATGCATTGGCCTGTCAGAGATTTCAAAGGTAAAAAATCTATCTACTTAACAACCAGATCCGTTGTTGGTGGAAGAAATCCCTTTTTAGGTATTGCATGGGTTGTTTGTGGTGCTCTTTGTCTAATAATTGGGCTAATATTTTTAATTATAAACCTGATTTCTCCACGTAAATTAGGTGATGTTTCTAAGTTAAGTTGGAATCAACAATAGTCCACCTTTTTTGTATGAATGTTTTGGATATTAATGAGTTTTAAATACATAAATTATGGGTTATATATTCTTTTTTTGTCGTTATATTGTCTATATTTATATATAGGTCGGAATATGCCCTTTTCAAAATCCCTTTCGGAGATTTGTTTTTTATTTGTAAACACACAAACTTATAAAGTTATTTGAAAGCTATCGTAATATTCCACTGATTTGTTGTCCTTAAGAGCTGAAGATTGAGATATTTGGTGAATTGCTTTATCTTATTGTGGAGGGGGGGAAAATTCTGCTTGAAAGCTGTTGAGAAATGGACCCAAATACAACTAAATTGGAACTGCTGGATAGGTTTAAAGAGGATGATAGTGAAATTGAAGAACTGTCTCGAATAGAAGAGTCTGAACTGCTGCAGTCACCAAAGTTTAAGAGACTACAATCGTCATCACCACCAAGATCTACACCTTCATCGCCATCAAAGTCTTCGTCTACAAATAATGAAAACTCACTAGATTGGGTACCAAATCTTCAATATAAATCCAATAATTACGTACCCAAGACACCTTCAAAGTCTAAAAATAAAAAACCAGTACCATTGAAACCATTAAATAGACATTCTGCCTCAAACTTTTCTGGAAATTCCCCAACTAAGAATAATAATGGCAAGTTTTCACAAATGAAAGTCTCATTGACACCAGCACAAAGGGTCGAGAAAAGACCTGGGAGATTTTTAACAACTAGTGATATTCTTTCATCTTATGAATTCAAAGAAACTGTTGGCAGAGGTGCCTTTGCAAATGTCTACAGAGCTGTAAACAAAGTGACAGGCGATGAAGTTGCTATCAAAGAGATATTTATCGAAGATGATGATGATATATTGGAATTGATGTCTGAAATTGACTTGCTAAAGATTTTGAAGCATAAAAATATCGTTAAATATCATGGTTTTATAAGGAATGAGAAAAAATTGTTAATATTTCTAGAGTACTGTTCCGGTGGTTCATTACGAAATGTATATAAAAAATCTGGTCCCTTATCTGAAAAGCAAGTAATTGGCTATTTGCAGCAAGTTCTAAAAGGTTTAGCGTATTTACATGAACAAGGTGTTGTTCATAGAGATGTTAAAGCTGCAAATATTCTTTTAACTAAGAATGGAGACATTAAACTTACAGATTTTGGTGTTTCTACAAAGGTATCTAATAACACTATCAAAACCTACTCAATAGCAGGAACGCCAAATTGGATGGCACCCGAAATTATATCGATGGATGGAACTTCAACAGCATCTGATATATGGTCACTTGGAGCGACGGTTGTTGAACTTTTAACAGGAGAGCCATTATATTCACATTTAAATGAGATGGCAGCATTACATGCAATTGTAACTGATGAGTATCCACCAATACCAGAGTTGCTATCAACGGCATGTAAAGATTTCTTGATAAAGTGCTTTGAAAAACAGCCAGCAACTAGAATAACAGCAAATGAATTAATGAAACATCAATGGATCAGTGATGCTGAAATTTTATCCAAAGGAAGTGATCGCACTCTTTATGAATCATTAGTTATAAAACATAAACTTGGGAAGAATATTGAGAGGGATTTTAATTCAATTAAAAGATTTAATACTGCAAAATTTTTACCAATGGATACCAATACTTTCAAACATACAGAGGCTGAACTAAATACCTTTATTGATACCGAACTTGCTGAAAATCTTGACGATTTAGCACTCGATGATTTACAATATAGTACAAATATGTTTGAGCCTATGGTGAAGAGCCAATTGAACAAGCTTGACGAGCTAATTAAAGTCTTAAGAGAAATCCCATTCGAAATAGATAATGTTATAGCTCTTAACAAATATTTCAAGTCTAATGAATCTTACTCTGTTGACACCGAGTTTTTATTCGAATTACTACAATGGATTGAATCAAAATATTCATCTGATGGTAATCTGTCTCTTGAATATTTGACTCTTTTGTTTTATGTTTTGAGAACGGAACAAAAAATCTCTGAATTTATGGACCTTGGTGGACTTCCTCTATTAATCAAATTTCTTCAACACAAATATTCTAATAAAATTAGAGTTGTTACTGTTGACATTTTAGCTCTCATATTTGATAGTAATGAAGAACACATTAAATCGTTTTTCCGTTGTGGAGGCTTGAAATATGCTTTGAGGTTACTACAGGAGGATTACAGGGAACAACCTAAGCTTTCTTCATTCATAGTTGACTTATTATTCAAGTCGTTTAACAAAGATCTTTTCCCGAAGAAAACTTTGCAATTGGCTACACTAAGTTTTCCTAACTATTTGGATTGGATCACAGTTCTATTACTTCAATTCGTAAATGCATATGACAATGAAAATGTGGATAAGATTGTCTTCATTATTTGTCAAAACAAAGGTACAAAGCACTCTCAAATCAAGCCAATATTTTTAAATTCTATTTTCAAAATTCATGAAAAATTATCTTTCAAAAATCAAGCTTCATTATTAAAGTTATTAAAGTCACTCAGTATCAATGAGTTACCTGAAAATTCTGGTTTCTTGAAATTTTTAGTAAAAACTTTGAAAAGGGTTACCTCTTCTAAACATTTGGATAGTGAAATGTTAAACTTATTGTGTTCTTCAATTTTCAGTATTTGCCATCTAAATCATAGTAAGCAAGTTGAATTGGTCAACTTAGAAGTTATATCAACTTTCCAAGAACTATTAAGTTTCACATTACCATGTACTGAGTATATCATCCCATTAATATGTGAGTTTGCGTTGAACAGCCATTTATTTAAAATCATATTAAATAACGAACATATGATTTTACATGTCTATCTTGAATTGTTAATCGATCCTGTTTGGCAAGCCAATGCATTAGATTCATTAATTTCATTACACGATAAAATTGGAGATGATGAGATTTCAAATCTTTTACTTAGGGATAAACATAAATTTTTAGTGCATAGTTTTTTGGTTGAAGATAGTCTTAATTATGAGCTATACATGGAAAGACTTATAAAGTTTTTCAAACATAGTAACAAGTCAGTAGTTGTCAACCAGCTAAGGCTCTTATTCTTCAAGAATGAAAACATTGTCAATACTATAATTTCAAGGGTTGACAAATATAAATCTGATTTAGTTATTCAAATCAATCTATTTAAACTTCTCAAGATTTTAGTATATAAAAATTATGGTCATGACAATTATAGAAAGATTATTAAATATGTTAAAAGTATTAAAAGGACGAATATTCTTTTGATTGATCAATTAATCAATGAGATTTTAGAACTAGATAATGAGAAGAAACTTTCATTAATGAGACCCCCATCTCCTTCAACGAGGAATATATTATTTTAAAAGACTAATATAAATATCTTATCATCTAGATTTCATAAAAGAAATTTTCCCACTAAACACATTAATTGTAGCTAAAAACAAAATGTTTGACACAAAAAATTTGGTTATTATGTCTGTCATTTTAAAACGTGCGTGCGATGAGGTGTGTGCGCGGTTCAAAAAAAAGTTTTTTGGAAAGTTTTTTTTTCTCTTAAGCATGCACACTATAATACCAAAACTATTTTAAAAACAGAGGAAAGATATATCCAATGAGTGTTGTTAGTAGAGGTCATAAGCGTAATGCTGTATTAGAGAAGGGTGTTGTTAAGAGAACCAAAGTTTCCAGTTCAAAGGCTGTGAAATCTCAGGTTGAAAGTGAAGAATCAGAGAGTGATAGTGAAGATGAATTAGAATTTTCTAGTGAAGATGAATTAGATTTCTCTAGTGAAGATGAATTAGATAAAAAGAGTGAAGATGAATCAGTAGACGAGTTGGACAAGGATGAGATCAAGTTAAGAAGTGATGGAGAGGAATTAGAAGATGCTAATAAACAATCTTCAAGTGAAGCTCATGCAGAACAACGTAAAGTTTTACAAGAAAGAAAATTACAAAGAAAATCTGGTATCCAGGTTCAACAAATCAAATCGTTATGGGAAAAGCTAAGAGTTAAAAATCCACCATTACCAAAAGAGATTCGTGAAAAATTATGTAATGAGATCTGGGATCTTTCTAAAGATGTTGTTAGAGATTTAGTTTTGAAGCATGATGCTTCAAGAGTTGTTCAAACCTTAGTTAAATATTCATCAAAGGAAAGAAGAGACACAATTGTTAAATCTCTAAAGTCACATTATTATGAATTAGCTACGAGTTCTTATGGTAAATATTTACTTGTTAAACTATTACATTATGGTTCTAAAGACTCAAGAAATCTAATCTTGAGTGAATTGCATGGGAAATTAAGAAAGTTAATGAGACATAGAGAAGGTGCTTATGTTGTTGAAGATCTTTATGTTCTATATTCAACTGCAGAACAAAAAAAGCAAATGATCAGAGAATTTTGGGGTGCTGAGTATGCAGTATTCAAAGAATCGGGAAAGGGTAAAACTATAAAAGAAGTTTCAGAAGAGACTGTTGAAAAGAGAAATTTGTTGGCTAAAAATTTAAGTGGTACAATAACTGCATCAGTTGAAAAAGGTTCAACTGGATTTCAAATTTTACATGCTGCAATGAGAGAATATGTTCAAATTATAAATGATGAAGAAACTCATGAATTTATTGAGTTACTACATGAACAATTTGCCGAATTGATTCATACCGCAGAAGGTTGTGAAGTTGCATGTACATTAATAGCTAGAGCAAATGCCAAAGAAAGAAAACAGATTGTTAAAAGTTTAAGAGATCATTCATTAAAATTAATCAAAAATGAATATGGTAATTTGGTTGTTATTACATTATTTTTAACAGTTGATGACACAGTTTTAATTCATAAATCATTTCAAAATGAAATTAATTCCAATTTCAATGAGATTATTACTGATAAATATGCAAGAAGACCATTTTTATATTTATTAAGCGGATTAGATGGTAGATTTTTTAATCCATTGATCAAGAAAGAATTAAACAAATATATTGAACTATCTAAAGAAACATCCAAAAAACCTTTAGAACAAAGAAGATTAGAGTTGTTAGAGAAATTTTCACCGATATTTTACAAAAAAATCATTGAGAATCCAATTGAAATATTAAGAGAGAACATTGGTTCACAATTTATTGCTGAAGTTTTCTTGAATAATTCACCAATTGATGATTCCACAAGAGAAGAGGCTATATCAGCAATAATAAAGAGCTTTGAAGGAGATATAAATGATGATGAACATTTAATTAATAAACCATTTTCTGTTAGATTACTAAAGAGTTTAATTCAAGGTGGTAAATGGGATGCTAAAACCAAAAAATTGGTTAAATTAGATATCTCTACGATCGGCTCATCATTCGCAAACAGATTCTATAATGAAATAATCGGTAATGAGTTAGAGGCATGGATTGAAAATAAAAATACTTCATTTGTTATAGTTTCAATATTTGAATCATTAGATGATAAAAAATCCTCATTTTTTAAAGATTTGAAAAAGGCTAAAAAGACAATTAGCTCTCCAGATGATGATAATAAAGGTGCTCAATTATTGGCTAGATTATATAATCTTTGATAGTAATATAAAGAATAGATTTTAGCATATATATATATAAATTTATAGTATGGCCCACACCAAAATTTATAAGCTCATCCTTACAAAGTGGAAAAAAACTCGCAAATCACCATACATTTCTAACAAGACCACAATGAAAGTGAAAATTCAGAGCTGGAGAGGTGTTGCTGTATGGTCGTGGGATGTTCCCAAAGAAGAGGTTTGTGGTATTTGTCGTGTATCATTTGATGGTACTTGTCCAACTTGTAAATACCCAGGTGACGAATGTCCATTAGGTTAGTATATAATCTATTTTTTATTGAAATGAAAATCAACTAACTGATCAGTTATTGGAGTTTGTACTCATAGATTCCATATGCATTGTATTATCAAATGGCTTGATGTTGAAACTTCAAAAAATCTATGTCCAATGTGTCGACAAGACTTCAAGATTAAAGATGAAGATGAGAGTCAAAGTTAGTTATTTACAGGCTTCTACAAGAACGTTGAAAGGAGGCAAATTCGTTTTGTTATTCTTTTATTGAGAGACTCTCAGTTTTGGGATATAAGGTTCTTCCAAATATTTAATCTCATCATCAGTTAATTTTAAGTTTGCACCAACAATTAAGTTATCGACTCTTTCTTCAGAACTTAAACCCACAATTGGAGCAGCACCTTTTGAAATGACCCAAGCAGTGGCAATTGAAGCTCTTGAGACTTTTCTCTTTTCAGCTAATTCACCAACTCTATTGATGATTTCGATATCAACAGCTCTACTTGCATCGCTTGCAGTTAATCTCCAAGCTTCACCTGCAACCTTTTCTCTGACTGTTAATTCATTTTCAGCCTTAGGAACAGGTCTTGCTAGTAATCCACGAGCTAATGGAGACCATGGAATAATACCAACGCCAGTTTTATCAGCATAATAATTCAATTCATGTTCATCTTCTCTGTTTAACAAATTATAATAACTTTGGACAGAGATAAATTTATGCCATCCATTTCTTTCTGCAATATTTTGTAATTCAACAAATTCCACGGCTCTAGTAGTTGAAGCACCGATGTATCTCGTTAATCCTTTTTCAACAACATCATTTAAAGCTTTCAAAGTTTCTTCTGGTGGAGTTGAATGATCAAATCTATGTATTTGATAAACATCAATATAAGTACCCAATCTTTTAACTGAATTTTCAGCCGCATCCAAAATATGTCTTCTTGAAAGACCTCTATTGTTGAGCAAGTTAATCTGATCAATCTCAGTTAGATTTGGATTACGACCCAATTGTATACGACCATAAGTCTCATCAACTGGGCCAAATACTTTTGTTAGGATAACAACTTTATCTCTTTTGATGTTATATTTTTTCAAAAATTTACCCAAAATAATTTCTGATAACCCATTAGAATAGACATCAGCAGTATCGTAAGTTCTGATTCCATGATCAAAAGCTTTTTTCAAGATTTTAAAGATTTTTTCCTCATCATCTTCAACCCATTCAGACCAATCTTTTGAACCAAATGACATAAAGCCAACAATAACATTCGAGATCTTTAAACCCGACTTGCCTAAATTTTTCCAAGGAACTATATCAGACATTTTTAATTGATTTAAATTAAATTGGATTGACAAGGAATTCTTTAACCCTTTATATATTCACCACATTAGTAATGTTCGCTTTAAAGTGTCGCTTTAATACCCTAAATGAGGTTTGACACATACACTACAAAAACAAAACGGCTTTATTTCCTAATTGGGAATTTAGGCCTATATACTTCCTAATTCTTTAAAATCTTGAACATTATATCTAGATCTAATTTTTTTGTGTTCTTGAACTGTATTGTAAGTTCTTTCATCGAATTCATCTTCAAATTTACCAAATTTTGATATAGAAATCTGTTTGAATTCATTAATAAAACTATCCCAAAGACTTTCCTCTTTAAAGACTTTAAATCCAGATATTGAACAAAGACAACTATAATAAAACATTATCTTTAATGCAATGAAATCTCTTTTCTTTAATAACTCTGTGAAATCTTCATCTTTGGATACCATTATGATTGTTCTAAAAATTGGCATCGAATAATTTTTCGTTATAGCTCTATAACAACCTAATTCTATAGTAGAAACTGCACCAAAATAACTCATGTAATTAAGGTTTAATGGTTCAGTATTTGCATCTATATAATCTTTTAGATGCTGGATAAACTTGAACATTGAAAATTGTGATACTGGCAAATAGACTTCAAGTTCATCAGAAAACAATAACGCTTCATATTTAGTATTTTCAATAATATGAAATCTTGATTCTGCAGTTTCACTGAAATTTTTACAAACATCCATCAAATTAGCCATAAATCCAGTTGAACCGGATAATAATGATGCTGGTGATATTGGATGTACTGAAACAAATGCAAACACAACTATATTAGCAATAATAATTTGACCTGCATGTTCAACATCATAGTATTGATGAGCACCAGGTGAAACCGATTTCTGTAATAATTTCAAAGTCTTTTGGAAATAACTATCCGTAATTTCTGAAAGACTTGAATCATTAGATTTTTCATTATAGACTATGATTGATTGATTCTCATCAACATAAACATTTGAAATCTTATTCAATTCATATTGAGTCCATAGCTTTAAACTACTCAGGGCAAATAAAGCATTCCTCACTAATTCAGATCCAGACCAAAGTTTAGGTACTTCAAATGTCCAAAACCGATCAACTTTTTGATTATTATTCTGTGAAAAGAAGCTACCCCCAAACTCCAAAAAAAAATTTAACAACTTCAACTGGAAGCTTGAAACACCTAATTGAACTGTCATAGAATTTATATGTTGAACATGTCTATTATTAATATCTAATTTTGTCCACTGTTTTAGCTTAAGGGCCTTCTCCCTAGGTTTTGTCCCTTTAGATTCCTTAAAAATATAGACACATTGTCTATTTGTATGTTGACAATATTCACAGCTTGGTTTTGTTTCATCGCATTTTATCTTCAACTTTTTACAGCTCTGACAACCACCCCTAGACTTCTTAGCAGCTTTTATCACCGATAACTGAGACATCTTTAGTTCTTCATAGATCTTTCCCTTTTTCATATACCGTTTTACCGTTTACCGTAACATGCATAATCATACAGCCAAACACCATTTAAAGGTATAAGCATTACCTTATTGTTATTGTTACAAGGTTAAAAGATGTTCAAGGATCATTTATAGCTATAAAGTATAACATTAACTGACAGGTATTATTTCTCTCGTTTTATGATACAAGCTCTTTAGAGTTCCTAATCAGTCCTAATCAGGAAAGAAGTCGCTCCGAAGCACATAAACGACATATATAACAGTTTCTTTAATCAGATGAAGGGAACATATGATGTTGCTTTTTTATTGTATCTCATCTTTATACCAACATAAGTCATAATAAAACTCCTGTCGATAGATTATGCTTTCACTGAGCATAGTGACTTCCACTGTTAGTCTTTATACCTCGTTCTGCTTGTGCACATAGAAATAGTTTGTTCGATGTATATATATATATATATATATTGGAAATAAACGTTAAGATTTTCCGAGATTAAGATGCTGAAATCTGGCTGGTATGATCTACCATGGACCTTATTCAATAATTCACTATCTCAATTGTCTAACTTTTTAGGCTTTTGAAGAACTATCTGAACCAAAGCCGTTTCTGCCTTCCTTATATGCTATTTTAGCATTACTAAAGTTAATGGAAAAATGTATTTATTTCTTGGTACCAGCTAGAGGTAGTTACCTTTTGAATAGTTTTCATAAAAGGCATTTCCCATAATGCACACTCAGATTTAAATATCGGTTGGCATATTATGAGGTTATAAAAATCTAATTGAATTAAATATCCTATTAATTGGAATCATTAAACTACATTTACAATTCAAAAATTAAATGGAATCTATGTTATAAATAGTTCTAAACTCTAATTCTTAAAGGAAAAACTTTGCCCTTTCAAATGTAGCATGTACTTGTTCAATCATATTGTAGCCTTCTAAGGATGGCTTGAAATAGGACTACATGCAAGATAAAGAATTTAGAATTATATGCATGAAATCATGCTCTATATGAACTAGTCTTTTGGCTTAACACCAATACCATTAGTATTTCTAAACATATTAACACCATCTTCACCATCAACAAATTGACATGATCTCATGACTTTCCATAAACTTATCCACATGTTTTCACCATCATAACGATAATGATCTTTCATAACTTTTTTAATTGCATCTGTTGCTTCTCTTGCGTTGTAGAATGGAATTCTTGAAACATAATGATGTAAAACATGCGTTTCAATAATATCATGGAAAATATGTTGACCAACAAATCCAAAATCTCTATCGATTGTAGCAGCTGCACCTTTGGCAAAAGTCCATTCATTAGCATCATAGTGAGGCATTGTTGGATCAGTATGTTGTAAAAATGTAACTAAAACTAACCAATGATTGACCCATAGAAACGGAATAAACCAATTAATGAAGGCTGACCAAACACTAAAATGTTTTGCCCATAAGTAAACAACTGTAAAAGTTGACAACATACCAATATCTGATAAAATGATATACCAGTAATCCTTTTTATCGAAAATTGGTGATGAGGGATTGAAATGAGATCTACCAATAAATGAATGATCTTTATGGGGTTGACCTGTTGCATTTGAAATTAAATAAAGATGTAAACCACCAAGCTGTTGGAAGACTAAAGTTAAAAATGTAACGATTGGAGTTTCTTCAGTAACTTCAGAAATTTTAGATTTTCCCTTAACTTCTAGATATTCTTTCTTTGTATAAGGAACAAAAACCATATCTCTTGTCATATGACCAGTAGCTTTATGATGTTTTGAATGACTAAATTTCCATGAAAAATATGGAACTAATAAATAAGAATGTAAGACCCAACCAATAAAATCATTAACCCAATTATAATCACTAAATGCACCATGTCCACATTCATGTGCTAAAATCCATAACCCAAACCCAAACAACCCTAAAGTATAAGAATAAGCTGACCATAACACAAATCTAACAAATTGATTTGAAATCAATGGAATCAATCTATAACCAATATTACCAATAATAGTCATTGCCAAAATATCTCTAAAAACATAAGATAATGATTGTAATAATCTTCTTTCATAACAATGCTTTGGAATAACACTTAAAATATCCTTAATAGTATAATCTGGGACACTAAACACATTACCATTTGTATCGATAGCCTTTTTTGATACTGGTTTTAAACCAGAGATATTACCGGATATTTTTGTTGGCTTTAAAGAAGTGATATCTTCACCACCACCTGAAGACACAATTTCTACAGAAGAACTCATTACTAATATTGAAGAATAAGAAAATTTGCAAGAAAAGTTTGCAACAGTGGAAAATTTATTACCTTTTCTTTCTTTTTTTTTTTTTTTTTTTTTTTTTCATTCACACATGTTCCCTATAGGCCCCAAAATTATATACGTGTTTTCATGCTGATCCTACGCTAAAAATACCAAAATCGTGTATGTCTCGACCTCGATTGGCTCAATTTTCTCTTACTCCACAAAGTATGATTAATAATGGGAAGCTATAAATATTCTCGAGAGTTCCTGTTAACAAAAAAAAAAAGGAAAAATTAAAGTTAATCTCTGTTGCCGTGATGTTTTTGTCTTGTGGTCCACGAAAAATGCTTTTGAGGTCCTCAGAGATTTTGGTCTATTCATTTTTATATTTACTTAAAGAATGAAGTACTGTTGGGCTAACTCTTTGAGATGACAGCTCTATAAATGAAAAAACATGTTAAACTAATTTGGTGATAAAAAAAAAATAAAAAAATTAAAGCACTCACGCTGGGGGTCGAACCCAGAATCTTCTGATTAGAAGTCAGACGCGTTGCCATTACGCCACGCGAGCTTCTCATTTGCTATTTAGAGCAAATATGGGAATATCATAAGGTTACTTAATATACTAACCTGCGATGATAATACGACCCAACTAACTGTCTCGTCAGCAAAAGCTCACAATTATTATAACGCAGTCTTTATACTTAAAAACTCCCCACATCCAATTTAGATGCATAGCTTGGGGATTAGACTTCCAGCAGCTGATATTCCAGCTAAAACTTGTCGTTCTACGATCGATTCATCTCTGTGCAATTATAAAATTCAATAAGCACTAAAAACTCTATCATATACACATCGACGACCCATTATCAATGTACATTCATTCTCAGTGTAACTCTACTATAATACTATATACACATACATAATGACTCAATTGCAAATAGCCAGTAGACATTTTAATGAAGAAATTTTATAAAACAACTAAACTTCGTCTTGTTTTAGTTCTTTTTCTTTAACAGGAAACTTACAGAGAAACAGCAGGATAAAGTTCAATCTCATTCAAAGAACTCATTAAGCTAAAAAATCACTACAAGTTATAACTTTTTCACCCAAAAATTTTATAAATTTATGCACAAGCTGCTTCACTGTTTCGTTGACACAAAAAACGGTTTTATCATGAGGGCACACACATCAAACTTTGGCTGAAAACGTCGATATTGCCCTTTACTTTATATACTTTATAGGTTAATATTAATTGCACATACAATTCAACGAGATGCTAGCACATACATTATATCAAGACTTCCATTCTTCACAATATCTAGAATACACTACTCTAGCACAACGGTTATGTTTAGTAAACCATGAAATTTTTTTATAAGTACTGGAATCTAATAATAACTAGACTATGAATAAAACAAGTCTACACAATGAAGATAGACTTTGTCCAGATATCGAGCTCACCAAAATAGGGAAGAAATTATTTTTCGAGATATAGTGATTTTATTCCAGGAATCATGAATACAAAAAACTTGCGGGATAGGCTTACAAACCTAAAGGCATAGAGTGAAGAAGAATGGGGAAAACCTGTCTTCACAGAATCACTAACAATCTATTAAAGTTTGCATCAATAGTTACTTGTGGATATTGTTCAGTTTCAATATATATCAAAGAATATATCGTAAAAAGTCTCTTCAAAATTATGCGACATATTGAATATGTCTGTGAACCATTAAAATTCTGCAGTAGAACATTCAAACTTATCTAGGCTGAATAAGATCAAAATAGCGAACTCTCTACCAGCTTAAGTCAGTGGACAACAAAGTTCGTGTTGAAGTGCCAGAAGAATAGAATAAAAATAGCGATAGTTAAGTAATTTGAGAACTTTTCCTTTGTGACACTGTGCTCATTATTCCAATCAATAATACTGTGATAAAAACTTTCAAAACTCGAATTTAAGCAGAAATTTTTTTGAAACAGCTAATGAACTATACAAGAAAAGGTAAAAACAAAAATGAAAGATACTTATCCGATAGACACTAAAATCTGAGAAATTCAAAAGAGTAACTAAAAATAAGAAGATGAAGATAATCTTCAATCGCTATAAAGATTGCCGTTACACGATCCATTTTTTACCATGAAATTATAAAACCCCAACTAATTCTACAGACTGCTAGCTTTTCACTTGTATAAAATACGTAAAGAGTGTGTAGGTCTATATTCCTTGGAGTAATCTTTCATGACAATCTTTATGTTGTAATCCAGATAGTCCTGTATGTGATAAGCAAAAGTGACAGTTAGTTAGAAACATCGATCATAGAAAAACATAATCCATATCAATTTTATTGTAATTTATTTTCTTCTCAAAAATATACGATATTTGTGTGATGGAATACTTCGAAACTATACAAAGCAAACAACTTCAATTTAGACTTAAATTTGGACAGACTTTTTGCAAGGGAAGGCTTGTCTTCAACCATAATGTATTCCGTTTGAAGAACACATGAAACATTAGGAAAATTTACTCAAAAATAAACACTAGCTAGCAAAAGGGGAAAAGTATTAAATACCAACCCAATAAAATGACGTTAATTAAAATTGATATGGAATATGGTATCAAATAGCATCCTTTTACTTTGATTTATACGGTTCTTTGATTTATTGACACAAACAAAGCTCGCGTGGCGTAATGGCAACGCGTCTGACTTCTAATCAGAAGATTCTGGGTTCGACCCCCAGCGTGAGTGCTTTTTTTTTTTTTTTTATCACCAAACTAGTTTTACAAGTTTTTTCATTTATAAAGCTACGGTAAAATAATACATAATGTATATTTTTAAAATGTAAACCTCTTATATACAATCATAACACTAACCCTGAAATATTATCAATTTCACTGAAATTGGTTGAAACATTCTTATCGTTTTTTCTGATATGCTTTCTTCTTTTATTAACAAAAGATAAACCGCTGATTTCTTCATTTGCTGGTTGATCATCTTCATGATATATCAAATCATCATTACCCAAATATAAAACTTTCATTATGTTACCAAACGCAACAACAATAGATTTATGACCAAATCTATCAATCTGTCCCACACTATTAACTAATAACCCATCAGCATTACCCACATCTGGAATGTCATAATACTCAACTTTGCCATCAGCATTCATTGTCCAGCCTTCCCATAAGTTGTATAATCTTGGGGCAGATTCATCATTAAAATGTCTATGATTATGCCTGTTTCTTAAAGTTGAACTTTTTAAATTGTTAATCGATTCTGTTATTTCTTTTTCTGGTTTACGTTTAATACCAACAATTTCATTCTTGTCAGAAAAACTCCAACCTTCAATATTATCCAAGTGATATTTATGTTCAGTAACAGCGTTGAAACCAACACATCTAATTTCCCTTGGATCTCTTTCCACTCTTAAGCATATACTAGTCTTTGCTTTATGATCAGCTTTAAAAGTATGCATTACAACAGAGTTTTTATCAGCTAATGTATAAACAGCTGAAAAGGATGCAATTGAAGCAGATCCACAGAACCGACAATGAGTTGGCTGATCATGGAAAACTTTAAATGTACCTTTTTTAAAATTTTGGATTGCAAATTTCTTAATTAATATTCCAGTTTGAACATCAATCAGTTCTGCAAAATCTTTTGTTGTTCTAACGATAAATCCAACAAATGGTACGATAGCAATAGTTGACTTTTCAAATTTTGTAGGTTTTTCTAACAATTCCACTCCATTATCTTTCTGCTGAATGGGTAATTTACTCAAATGTGATTGGGCTTTACCTGGGTTATTGAACCTTTCTTGATCGACGTTGAATGTTCTTGTTTTCCATTTATTATTAACAGCTGTGGATACGAATATTCTACCATCAACAGAACAAGAAATTAAACGATCATTAACTCTTGGTGTTATAAGTTTAGCACTTGAAACTAATTCAGTCGTACTTAAGTTTTCTCTTTTTAAAGAACGGTCTTCACAAGAGATCGTTACAATAACACCTGTCTTCAAAACTATCACAAATTCTTCCAAATCATTTGAAACTGCACTATTATTAGAAAATGCTAAAACCGCATTTAGTTTTGGTGAAGCAACAGATCTCATACTATTTCGTCTTGAAGTGGTTGGCCTTACCTTTTCAAGTAAATCATTTGCTTTTTTCCTCTGAAGAAAAGCAGGAATAGTTTTATGTCTGAAAAATGCTTCTAGTGGAATTTCGTTCCTCAATTCTGGTAAATCGAATCTCCAAACCCAAGTCATCGATAATCTGGACCAACATTGTAAGGTACCAGTTTTGGAGAAAATAGTTATATAGTTACCATGATCGCTTAAAACAACATGAGTAATTGGCCAAATCTGAGTTCCTATAGGTAATTGAGATGGTATTGGAAATGGTTGAGCAATAGGAGACCAAACTAAAACTTTATGATCTAAACCAACAGAAACGATAAACGGAGAGTTTGATGTTGTTATTTTAATAATATCTAAAAAGTGTCCACCACTTAGAACTTTAACTTGGAACGACTTTTCCTTTTCTAAAGATTTTCTAGGTCTTTCATCTATTTCGTTAGTGAAATTTGAGGTAAAGTTTCTTATGATGATTAACACTATTGATAAAATAAACGTTAATAGAGTTAAAAACTCCAAAATATAATACCCATCAAATTTATAAGCAGTTTTCAAATTGAAAGAATCTGGTATAGTTGATAAAGTCGATGAACCTCCAGTTAAATGATAGGCTATGATTTGTTCGTAAACATTAATAACAGTTTTGGCAGAATTTTTACCTAAATTCCCAGATAACTGAATAATCTCACTACTAAATCCTTTGTTGTCTAAAAAATAACCAATATCACCACATGCTAAAATTGATTCTTTGGATTCTATATTTTTTGATCTTAGAAATGGTAAGCTAGAGCTCTCATCAGCCCATCTAATATTTATACCGATCAAAAATAGGATCACAACAACTGTACCTGTAACCAGTGTTGAGATCGGGAAGCTGATTTTATCAAAAATCTGTTCATGATCTCTAAAAAACTTTTGAATTGGATTCAGTTCATCATTATCATAATCTAATTGACTTTCTGATCTAAAAATTCTCAACCAGGATTTTTTATTATTAGCATCATCATTCAATAAATCTAATAATTCAAGACGATGTAAGTCTATACTTAAAATAGAAGTAAAGTAAGTTAAGTGTAGAATATGATCAATAATTAGAGTAAAAGATGCAAATATGAAAAAGTTTTGAGTATTTGGAACAACATAGGGATAAATGAACCAAAGAAAAAATAAATCTCCCAACACAATCAATGTTGAAGTTAAACCAGAATCTGATAAAGCCGTTGATAATCTGTAAGGTATTGATGATTCACCAGGAGTTTTAGCTATTGCATTTAATAATCTAAACATATTCTCAATTCCTATAACAATTACAACAAATGGTAAGAACTGTAAAGGAATCTGGAAAAAATCAACGCCTTGATAAAAATAAGTTGTCAGAGTTGCCGAAGCTAATATAGCTAAAGTCATTTCAACAATAAATGCAATTAATAACCCTAATCTTGATCTGACAGTTTTCAAATCTGAAACTGATATTATGAAGTATAAAAAAATTAGCAAATAACAAACTGATAAAATAAAGTTATCAATACTAGTTAATTCTGTTAAATTGATTAAAATTTTTTGAGTTTCTTGTCCATTTGAACTTATTTTGAAGCTAGTTGAATTTTGTAAATGCAATAAATTTAAATCTAATATGTCACCATAGTTAGCTTTATTGTTGTATAATATCAGAATTCTTATCGCTTCAGCCGAGTTAATCAAACCATTAATTTTTAAAATTCCTGAGAATAATCCAGAATACGATGAGCCAACATCTGATGAACTACCTTTATTTATCGTTTTCAGGGGATTTGAATCATTTTGTAAAACGTTGTAATCATTTGACCATAATGCCAGAGGCGTATGAATGAAAACATCTTCACTCCTCGTTGTTATACCTTCCAATAACCTTGATTGGAAATCCAAGGCGTCTAATAAAAAATCTTTTTCCAATACACCAGCATTGGTTTTGAAATCACCAATCTCCACATCATTTGGTACTAACCATAACTGTTTCAAAGACAAGCTTGAGTTTTGATCAATTCCCGATTCAATTCCAAGTCCAACAACGTGGAAATCTGTTATATATGAACCCGTTATTGAATGAGGATTCGTTATTAATGAATAAATAGCTGGGTATGATAAAATAAATGCAATCGCTAATGGCCATATTATAAATTTATTTCGATTCTTAACTATATTCGTACCCAATAAAAAATAATATTTCCTTAGCTTAACCAACTGCTTATTATAAAGATAATTTATAACAACCAGTGCCAATGACTTCAAAAATTTAATGAACTCAAACATGATACCATTAAGATAAAAATCTTTCTTGTTATCTCAACAAAGAATAATAAAAAGAACACGGGAAGAAAACCCTTCAAAGGTTTGGAGAACTATAAGTTCTTTATGGTTTGTGGGTACGGTTTTAAAGCTTTAGGGGAGCCGCTGTCTTTAATATTTTTTTTTTTTTTTTTTTTCAAGTTTTTATTGGTAAGGCAGCTTTTATTACCAAGTTGGGAAGTCTACCGTTTATAGTAAATAATAGAATATATATTCATTTAAAACCTAAAGAAGCAATTTGTAATTGTGACATTTCTGCTAAAAGTTGACTAATTCTATCATCTAGTTGTCCCTGAGAATAAGCTTCTCTATCTTCTTGACTTAAATAATTCTGAATTTGAGCTAATCTTGTATAGCCTTCAGTACAAAATCTTAGTTGAATTTTGACTAAACTTTCAAAACTTGGATCAAACCAAGGAACTCTTAGGGAGATTAGTTGTGGCAACTCTTCTTTTAATTGCTCGTTCAACTGATCGTAAACTTCTTTTGCTAGTTGTAATTCTCTTTCTGCTCTTGGTAATTTTGAGGCATCTTTGGCAGGCTTATCAACCAATCTACGAACTTTAGCCTTTGCACCTTCATAATCAACTTTTTTATGTGCTCTTTTCTTGATAGCTTCATCAATCTCATTGAAATATTGCGTAAATGTAGTCAATGGAGTTAATACAGTTTCTCTAAAGGGTCCATCTAGCTGCTTTACAGTTTCTCCATCAAAATCTTGAACTGTTTGTAAATAATAGTTACCTACATTGGAACTTCCACCCCATGATTTAGAATCATCATAAAGAGATGAAATGACTTCGGCAATTCTAACTTGTGATTGAGTAACTGCTCTTAAAGAATCAAGATAACCTTTAGCCTCTTTTTCTATATCTCTACCAGCCTGAGCTAGTCTTTCGAAGTTAATATCAAGCCTCCAGCCGTTTAACACTATATAAACACTCACGTTTTATAACGACGTTCTTCAATATCATAATCTTTATCATTCATACGATCTGTATTCTTCACTAAGGCCTTGTTAATTATTAGTAATTGTCGAGTCAAAAAAACACAAAAAAAAAAACATTTCACTTAAAACAACAACCAGGAAATAAGGAATCCTAGAATCACTCAAGTGTTCGTCAATACATACCTGCTGACCAGCCCTAGACACTGCTTTTTTAAATCCAGTCCAACTCATATTTGAATATATATTCTAAGCCTTCTAAGCCTTTGTGTCGCTTATGAGTGTGTGTTTTTTTTCCCCTAAAATTTTTTGATATTCCCACGTCCCGCTCGTTTTAAGCCAGTTAGTTTTGGAATACAAGTTTTGTTAAATATATTTATCATAAGTCATTAATTAGAAATCATATACAACATTTAATTTCTCTGCCCCACTCACTATTTAAAATTTGTTTACCATTTATTCTCCTACTCGGAATTGGATCCAATATTGAATAAATAACATTACGACATCTTGCCCTTTTTAAATGTTCAATTGGTTCATAACCTTTTGTTGATTTTCGACCTTCTAAATACTTAACAAAGAATTCATCTTCATTAGTTGCAGATCTCCATAAATGGCGACCAGTTCTCATTGCCATATAAATCACCCCACAAGCCCAAATATCAACTGATCTTGGATCAAATTCTTTTACATTGTACTCTTCTGGGGCAATATACGGACCTGAGCCGCAGATACCACCTGAAAAATGAACTTCATCTTCCCATGCCATTTTGAAACATTCACCATTACCAAAGTCTGTTATTTTAATAACACCATTCTCTGTCAATAATAAATTTTCTGGTTTTAAATCTCTGTGAGCAACCCCCATTTCATGCATATAAACAACACCTCTAATTAATTGTTTGAAAAAGCAATCAGCTTCTAGATATTCTAATTTTCCTGCCGCAATAATGAGAGTATATAAGTCACCTCCTGAACAATATTCCATAACTTCAACATAATCACCCTTGGCATCTTGTAATAAGTCTAAAGTTTCAATGATATTAATATGCTTCAATGATGATGAAATGCAAAATTCTGAAGTTAATCTTCTTGAATATTTTTGATCGTTTTCATTTGGTTTTCTTTTAAACTCTTTGACTGCAAATAAAGTTTCCTTTTCACTGTTATTTGCTCTCTTGTGAGAAATTCTAACAACTCCAAAAGTTCCCTTACCAACAACTTCCTGACATCTACCATATCTTTCGGCAAATGTTTTATTTGACGATGGTGTAACTGATGATAAAGATGAAATTCCTTGAAATTTGGTTGCCCCACTAAATGGAAGACTTTCATCCTTATTATATTGATTAACTAAACCAGAAAATAAAGTTGGTGGATTATTTGATAAAATCTCTGGTACTGCACTAACTGCTTCATCTCTTAGTTTTTGTGCACCTAATAAATTCTTCAGCATATTACTTAGTTTCTCTTGTCTTTTGGCATTTTTCAAATGATGTGCATGTGAACCATCTTCATACAATACGAATCTTGGTAAATGTTTTGCATTATAATTTGATGCAGTCGATGATGATCTACTTATATTCGTGGCCAATTTTTCACTTGATGCTAAACTTCCTAAATTTGGTGATTTCTTGCCAGTTAATTTGGCATTTAATAAATCCTCATTAAGGTTAGAACTTGAATGATTCTTATGTTTTATACTAGAGGCTCTTGAAGGAGGCTTAGATGAAGGTCTATTTGGAGTCTTTGGTTTTTCAAATTCATTTAATGAAGAATTTGAACTATTTAAGGATGAAGTAGAATTTGATAATGAAGATTTTGAACCAATATATTCTTCATTCTCTTCAATCTCATGAATAACTGATTTCTCAACTCCAAAAATTTTACCAATTTTACTCAAAGTTGATTTTCTTGGTCTGTTTTCAACTGAGCCCATATCTTTCCCCCCCGCCTATTAAAACTAGTTGAATAAGTGTGGTGCTTTTTTTTTTTTTGTTTTTTTTTTTTTCCCTTAATGAGTATTTGGCCAGTGAAGAAAATGAAAGATCAACAGCTTGGAAAAGCAATAAAGAATATTGCCCTTGAAATGAATTTTAACTTCCCAAATGAAAGTTGATTTTAGTATTTCCCGCCTTTACTTTTGTTGTTTTTTTTTGGTTTGATTTGTTTAAAATTCCAGAAAAAAAAAAAAAAATTGCCGCCCTTTTTTTTTTTATGTTTCTGTTAAAAGACTCCTGGATGTTGTGCGTAACAGTAAACATGATACTCCCATAACCAGATAGTGGATATTAAGTAAACTTTTACAGAAAAAAAGGCAGTATTATATTGTTATTGATGTTATTTCATTATATTTGAAAAAGAAAAAGGGAGTTACGGATTGATGTTTGTCCAAGACAAGAATTATTATCTTTTAGCTCCTGGTAATGGAACAGCTTTGGCTGTAATATAAGAATTCTCTCTTGTAGCAACACCTGCGAATGCATTATACCATGCAATAAACGCAGTTATAACTCCAAAAACACCACCAGCTCTTGTGACACCAACTTTACCTGAGAACTCACCGATCGCTAATAACAAGAAAGTGAAATCTAAGAAGAAGAATAATAAGAAAAAGGCAACAGTTGATTTGGCAGTACAAATAACTAAGCCAAAAGTGAAAATAACCCAACCTAGTAGGAAAAAGCCAACTGCATTACGGAATTCAGTTGGATCATCATAAGCATCTGCAATTCCAAACCATTTAATATTGATGGCACCATAACTTAACCAAAATCCACCATACGAACTCAATGCAGTACCACCAAAGGTATTCTCTAATGAAATTTCCCACATACCGGCTAATAGTTGCACTAACCCGCCATAAAAAATTGCCAAACCAACAACGACATTTGGTGTTCGAACACCCATAGCTCTCGCGTTACACATAGACAACACAAAAGTAGTTAGTGCGAATGCACTCAACCCCAAGGGCGCAGGATTTGCAAACTTATGAACTGAAGGTGCAGCTATACCTGGCTGCAAAGTACCACCGAACGCCTGTATCAACTCCGACTTCAACACTTTTGTATTACCGATATGAACATATTCATGATTATCACCTGACGTTACCACTTTCGTAAGGTGCGGCTCATCATTATCATAAGTTGTAGATTGATTTTCTAAATGATTATCTGAGTTCGATATATGCTTTTCAAGATCATCCTGGTTAAGAGTTGCCATTGTTTTTAAAAAAAATGTTTTACCCTCTGCCCAACGGTGTTTCCTTCTTAGAGCAAAATATGGCAACTAACCTCTATTATATATACTATTTCCAGAGGGGCTACCATTATGACCATTATTAAATTATCTCATAGTGTTGCTCCACGTTAATATTTTCTAATTAAACTTTTTTTAGTGACCGGATGCCGTAGTGTGGAGCTGTCAAAGATCTTAATCGCACTATATCTCTCTGGTAAGAATTAGACAGTTTAGTGCTAATAGGCCCAATAAAGTCTCTTGTATCTCAGACTATCCCATCTTCCACTGTGTTCTACTGTGTTCCATTGTGTTCCACTGTGTTCCATTCGTTCCTGTTAGATCTCACACCCTTTCGGTATTCTCTTTGTTATTCTATTATTCTAATTTGGGAAACTCTAATTAAGATGCCCCACATAAACTTGATTAACTATCATCCGTTGATTTACATGAAAATCTTCCATCGTTGGTGTACCCTTTAATAGCCCTTTTAAAGTAACCCTTTTACCCTTTTACCCTTTTAAAATATCATACTACTACCCCCCCGCCACTGTTGGATCGCTGTTTTCTTTGTATCTTGCATTCGCTTGTTTCTCATTCCGACGGGTATTGTACTGCTACAATTTATGATGCTCACTATGACCATCTGTTAGATATATATCATGTGTTTCTATACACAATACATAATTATCTTCCTTCCATCAAACTTTTGATCAACAACATCTGATGATATCTGTCATGGCAAATTTAAATGCGTAAAAATTCAAAAGATTGCTAAAAAAACTCTAAGGTAAAAAAGCAAAAAAATGTTAATAGGATTATACCAAAGATCATTAATTAATAGACCAAAATTAACAAATGCTATAACCACTGGTGTTCTGTTTGGCTCTGGCGATATTTTGGCTCAAATATTATATCCAGAACAAAATAACTCAGTTAGAAAATTTGATTATGAAAGAACATTAAGATCAATTTTTTACGGTTCATGTATATTTGCATTCATTGGTGATAAATGGTATAAGTTACTTTCTAAAGTGAAATATCCTGGTAAGCCTTTGACTAACTCAAAACTAAATAGAGCTAGAGATACAACTACAAAAGTTTTGATTGATCAATTAGGCTGGGCACCGATCGGTATACCTTTATATTATTCGGTTATGAGCATTTTAGAAAGAAGACCTCAAGATATTAAATCGAAATTAAAAGAGAACTGGTGGGCTACATTAAAGGCAAATTGGATTGTTTGGCCATTTTTCCAATTAATTAATTTTAGTATTGTACCTGTTAAGCATCAACTACTAGCTGTCAATGTCATTTCTATCTCATGGAATACCTATTTATCATTTAGAAACTCTAGAAAATTGGAATCAACGCCAATTCATTTCCCACCAGTTCCTGAATAAAAACATTATATATTTTTAGTCTTTGTAGGAGTTAATAAATTTATTGGATCATTATCCATCATCCATGTTTTACCCTGATAACCTTCATCCCAACTTTGTAATTTAAAAGGTGGTGGTGGCGATCTAGAAGTTGGAGTCGGTAAACACTTGAATTTCTTTAACGGTGGTGGTGAAAATGGTGATTTGGGAGTTGAAGGATTTATTAAATTTATTGGATCTTCAATTGTATCATCATCAGATTCTTGATTAAACCAATCCCAAACGTTCGATCTATTCAGACTCGCAACATGGCCTGTGTTATTTTCAATGCTGAAATCATTCAAATTAACAATATCACCTTGATCATTTTCATCAATTGCACTATACTTATCTATTATTGATTGCCAAACTGTAATCATTTTTTTACGACTTTCAACCTCTTTCTTTACCAAGTCTTGTGATTCCAATCTCCCGGCCTGTCGTATTTTAGATTTATATCTACTTTTCAATCTTAATTGTTCTTGTATTCTTAAATCGGATTTTTCACTTATACCATTGTCACTTGTATCAGTATCATAACCATCACTTATATCATTGTCACTTATATCACTCTCACTATCACTCTCACTCTCACTATCACTATCACTCTCACTCTCATACTTCCTTACTCTTTTCTTCTGTAGCAACAACAACATCCTTCCCATCTTTAAATTAAAAACTTCTTTAAATTGTAGTACGCCAAAAAAAATATATATAAAAAGAAGGCATGCTCAGTGTCCAAATCAGGTAATATAACACGGTAGGGGCACTAAAATAAAAATATATATAAAGTAATAATCTTTTCACGTTAACTTATCTCATTTTTTTATTTTACTTTTCAGTAGTAAAGTAGTAGTAGTAAGAGGAAAAAGAAGTTTGAATGAAAATAAAAGTGCCAGCATCTTTTCCTTTGATTGTGGAATTAATAAAAAAAGTTTTATAGATATAGAGGTCGTGCCCGGTAGTGAACAAATCCCCAAAAGAAAAAACCTTAGTCCCGAGGTCTTCTATGCTTGAAGGTCAGAATGATTCAAAGAATAATACGATCGAAGAACCTGTCGAGGTTCGTATCTCATTCTTTTAATCACAAAAAGAAATATTTCTTTGGTGGATTAACTGGTGCTGTGACAATAGGTTATTTGACAAATGATGAATTCCATGACGGTATTAAACATACTTATTTAACAATTGGTAGAGTTAATGTTGTTACTTTAGCCACTTTAAAGTGTTTATATCATTATAAAAGAGCATTATCCAAAGAATATGAAACGAAAGATTTAAAATATGAGGAATTATCAAAATGTCATCTTAAATGTGCTAAAATTACTTTGGCAGCACTTGAACAAAATGGTGGGATTTATATCAAATTAGGTCAACACATTTCTGCTATGACTTATCTATTGCCAAGGGAATGGACAGATACTATGATTCCGTTGCAGGATAGATGTCCTGAGTCGTCATTTGAGGAAATTAATTCAATGTTTATAAAAGATACTGGTAAATCAATCGATGATTTATTTGAAACTTTTGATAAAACCCCCATTGGTGTTGCATCTTTAGCTCAAGTCCATGTTGCTACGTTGAGAAATGGTGAAAAGGTTGCAGTTAAATGTCAACATCCTTCATTGAAGGAATTTGTACCATTAGATGTCTATTTGACTTCAGTTGTTTTTAATGCTTTAGATTACGTTTTCCCAGAATATCCATTAGTTTGGCTAAGCGATGAGCTACAATCATCTATCTACGTAGAACTAAATTTTAATAAAGAGGCTGAAAATTCAATCAAAACTCAAGAATATTTCCACAATTTTCAAAAATTAACAGCATTAAGAATTCCTAAAATTATTTCATCAACAAATAGAATTTTAATCATGGAATATATTGGAGGTTCAAGATTAGATAATTTAGAGTATTTTGAGAAAAATCATATCTCAAGATCTGAAGTTTCTTCTTGCTTATCTCATATTTTTAATAATATGATCTTCACTCCAGGTGTTGGAATTCATTGTGATCCACATGGTGGTAATTTAGCAATTAGATCGAAACCAGAAACAAATTTCAATAATCCTCATAATTTTGAAATCATCTTATATGATCATGGACTTTATCGTGAAATTTCAACTCAAATGCGTAGAGATTATGCACATTTTTGGTTAGCACTATTAGATAAAGATCAAACCAAAATGCAAGAATACGCTGAAAAGTTTGCAGGTATAAGTTCTAAAGAATTCCCATTATTTGCAGCTGCAATAACTGGGAGAGATATCAATAATGCATTAAATTATGATATTTCAAAAAAAAGAGATGAAAATGAAATCTTAAATATGAAAAATGCCCTAACAGAAGGCGAATTACTAGTTGATTTAATGTCAATCTTATCCAAAATTCCTAGGGTTGTTTTATTGATATTGAAAACAAATGATCTTACCAGAAACTTAGATGAAGTTTTAGAAAATCCATTAGGACCAGAAAGAACTTTCTTAATATTATCACAATATTGTTCAAAAACTGTATATATGGAACAAATTGAAATTGCACAAAATAAACCATTTTGGTCTAAATATTTTACAATCATTGAAGTTTGGCTAAAATATAATGAAAGAAGAAGTCAATTAGTTTTTTATGATTTAATTATGCTTTTTAAAAATTGGTTTAAATCATGAGTCATCTTTATTTGGGGAACCTTCAATCTTATCTAATGATTGGATATGAGTTAAAGAACTTAATTTCAAAGATGATGGTGATTGTGGAATTTTGCTAGGAGTTGAGGTTATTATTTTAGTATTTGATAATTTTGTTGTAGTTTTAGATTTCCTTCTATTTAATGAAGTTTTCAAGTTTTCTACTCTATTCTCCATACCTTTGGTCTTTTTAATCATATTGTGTAATTGTAAGAGGGAATTTGATTTTGTCATTGATGGGATTCTTGATTCGGTTTTGGATTTTAATTCATTTAACTCATTCAAAGTGTTTTGATGATGTAACTGTTCCTTTATCAATAATAATTTTGTGTCACTTAGTTCTGAGTCTAATATTATATTTTTTTCAATTAAATCATTATATTTCTCCTCTAATTCTTTATATGTACTGTTTAAATTTCTTTCATTTTGTTCAATATTATCATTCAAAATTTCAATCTCAACCAATTTTGAGTGTTTAGTTTCCAACTCGCTTTGTAAAGAATTAATATTTTGATTTAATTTATCAATTTTATGATTGAATTCTTGTTCTAGTTCAAGTTGATTCAACTGTTGATCTTTCAAATCTCTAATTAACTCTTCATTCTTTGTCCTTAACTTTTCATTATCTAATTCTAACTCACTCAATTCCTTTTCCAATTCCTTCTCTAACTCATAACTTGATGTTTGGAATTCATTTAATTCTGCTTCTAGTGCTGTTATTGCCTCTATTGCACTATTATAATCCCTGTATTTAACCTGATACATTGGTGAACCTGGTGGAGTATCCTTTGGCTCATTTGATCGTATTGGCGTCGACATCTCTGTTCTTTATTACTCTCACTATCAATACCTAGCCACTACCGATATCTTATGACTTTTATCGCTAGTAATCACTCACGTCTAGCCTTCACCGTTTATTTACTTTTTTACTATGTCCGACTACACTTAATATCAATCATGAAAAATTATCCAATTCATACAATATCTGTATGATAATGTCTCTCGATTCTAAAAGATCTGGACTCTCTTCTAACCAGTATTCAAAGATTATTAGTATGTTTTTTAAAAATTCAATTAGTTTCTCCTTTTCAAGGAATTTCTCTCTATATCTTTTATATAATGCAAATACTAATATACCACTTAAAAATACATTTCTTAGATAAAACCATGAACCAAAATGCCTATGCGTGGCTAAGGGAACGTTTAAAAGATCTATGGTTTCGGCACATTGTTTCAAAAGTTGTTGGATAAAGGGCTTATCATCATGATCTTTCGAATCATGTATTATTAAATAAACAACTGGACGAAATAACAACAATTTTAAGGAAATCATTCTTGTTTTTAGAAAGTTTAATGTTTCAGGTAATTCCGGACCACTTCTTTCAGCTCTTTGGGATAAGTTTGATGAAGAATCAGATGCTGGTGTTAATGGTGCTTTAACTTGTACGTTTTCATCTGTAACTGATTTTAACATAAAACCATGTGGTTGTAATGCATCATTTGCTGCATCTCCTTGGATTATTGGCTTTAGATGAATAATCATGTTTTTTTCAATCTTACTTAAATCTTGTAAATATTCCGTATTTCTCGAAATTATTGTTTCTAAATTATATTTATCCCAAGTTAAAATATATCGATCTTTTAAAAATTCGCCTTCAATTTCTTCATCATTAACTGATGATTTGG
This sequence comes from Wickerhamomyces silvicola, assembly GCA_030570795.1. NCBI lineage: Eukaryota > Fungi > Ascomycota > Saccharomycetes > Phaffomycetales > Wickerhamomycetaceae > Wickerhamomyces > Wickerhamomyces silvicola. The sequence goes on along the minus strand of JAJLWN010000024.1, from coordinate 32,508 downwards.
GTTCATAAAACTCATCAAGTAATCTATTTTCTAATTTTCTTAATCCAATTTCTGTAAGATAAAAAAACCAACTTGTTTCTTCATTAAGACTTAATGTACCATCTAATGGTGGTGATGGGTAAATACTTGGAAATGGATAATTAACAATGCCACTAGATGGTATTGATGGAGATAATTCAACTCTTAATTCACTTTCATATTTTAAACAAGTATGGAAAACTCGTTCTAAAATTCGATGTTCTGATTCACTGAATTTTCTACCTGAACTTTTGTAACTCTCTAATATAGTTAAAACTGTAGTTGAACCTTTAAAAATCGAATCCCAAGCCTTTAGAGGTTTTAAATTATACATCCAATATGTTGCCATCAAAAGATAAAATTGTACTATATTCAAATGAAAATCATCAATTTTAGTATTTGGTATAGCATTTAAATATAATGATAAAGCATAATATCTAGCAGATAATTCCAAATTTGTTGATTTTTCAACTGTCGACGTCTTATATTCAACCAAATTTTTAAAGCTTAAAGGTTTTGAAACTAATGCACATGCAGAGATTAAAACTAATAGTTGTAATGGAACTAATTCTGGTGGTATATTCATTTCAAATAAATTCAAATTATTATAATTTCTCACATTTTTCTTTATAAAATCAACACTTCTCAATAATATCTTTGAATCAATAAATGGATTTTTAGTTTGAATATTATCTAAATAATCTTGAACATAAACCTTTAGATTTTGCTTTAGATCATTATTAAGAAACTCTAATTCACTTATACTAAACAATCCAAATTTTGGTAAAGATTTATTATTATTTTCAGCTAAAACTGTATTGATAGGTTTAACAGTATATTTAGATTCAAATATCGGCCAATCTAAAACCCCTTCAGATTTTGCAAACCAGTTACAACTTGACCAGCTTGGAGGTTGCACTTTGTTTAATTTTTCTTCAATGGGGGAATCATTAACTCTATAAGCACAACTTGAACCACTTCTATTACATGAACCACAAACAGGTTTAATTAAATCACATTTAACTTTCTTTAATCGACAAGTTTCACAAGCTGTCATTGTTCTTCTTCTTGATGTAGTTGCCGCTTTTCTTCTCTTGGGAACCGGTCTTGATACAAATGGCTGTATATGAAATTGATCATTTGGTGTTAATGGTTGATTATTTATCAAATAGCCTCTATTTGGATATGAAAATTGATTTGGTTGATAAGTGATAGGTAATGATTGGACATTTTGGAAGTTCTCCGAGGGTATATTTGGATCAATAAGTTGATTGCTATCATTATCTGATCGTTGCAAATTATGATTATTCATTTATCAAAATGTTAAAGCACAATAAAGCTTAAGGATATTCCACAAACTCCACTTCCGGTCAAAAAAAAAAAGATATATAAATAAAATATCCAAAAAAATTCAATAGGGGCTATATTATTGAAGTTCTGAATATTCTGTAAGACTGCTATAGATGTTTTTTATACTGATGTTTAAAAAAAATCCCTCTTGGGGTCTTTATTTGTAATTTGTTGAAAAAAGTAAAAGAGAGCTACCCTTGGATAATTATGCATATCCGAAGTAGAAACTTGCATCAAGAATATGCTTCTAGAAAATCTTCGTTTTAAAGAAGGGTAGTATATAACCATGGAAGACTCTCTCTATGACATGAGCTGTAGGTATACTGAACTTGAAAGGATGTTTGGGCAAGGGAATGGCAGTTGAGATTGTGGGATATATGGAGTCTATATAGAGAGATACATATAGAGAGATACATATAGAGAGATACGGACATATATAGGAATGCAAAGGAAGGCTGGGGGAATTCTAACCCTTTCCGATGGCAATGTCTATACTACTTTGTTAATACTAGTTAAAGCATATATATCAATGAATTCATGAATTTGAAGGTGTATTGTTCAAAATCATGAAATGAATTCATTATATTTTAGTCCCGTTAAAAATATGACTTGAATTTAGGCCTTTTTTTTTTATTTTCTTTCTTTCCTTTTTCCTTCTGAAATATGCATTAGAAGGACCTTAATTCAAACTATAATAAGTGTCATTTTGGGGGTATAGCATCTCAAAAGTTTCACGAATGACGTTTAGTATTTTTACTTTAGTATCTTCCGATACCCACAGCTTCCATAACCTTTCCCCCCGTAGATCGTGCCTTGAATGAAATTCGATTTATAAACTTTTAGTTACCTAATGGGCACAAACCTTTTTTTTAATTACTCTCAAATTGGTCTTTTTCTTTTATCGGCTGTTGGTTAGTTTGCCTAAAAGTTTCCGATATTTGAGTCTAGTTAATAGTTGTAATTTTCTTAAGCATAAGGTTAAATCCCTTGAACTTTGCCGATACATTTATATTTCATCATACTACAAAACTCCACGGACAACAGTCAACTTGAAACCGAATAATGTATTTTGTAGGTCTCATCAAAAATGCTGAGTTATTTTGTTTCAACTGTTTGCTGAGTTTTGTGTAAGGCCGGTTTACCTACTTTTTTTTTAAAAATCATTAAGAATAATATTGATTTCTAAGTTCACATGATTGAAATGAATTTGGAAATAGCTGATATGACTGGAACTTCGTTTCCCCTTGGATTTATTGATGTAAAATCATTATAATTTCAAATCATATTTATGTGATGAAACAGTTTACTATAAAAACACTGGCAGATTGCACTCATTTTAGAAACAGTTATTTACTTATTAATAACTAGGGCGTGTGGCGTAGTTGGTAGCGCGTTCGCTTAGCATGCGAAAGGTCTCCGGTTCGACTCCGGACTCGTCCATTATATTTTTTTAATTTTTTTCCCTTCCTCCTCCTACAATCATAAATTAATCTAAATTTTTTTTGTTCTGTATAGTGATTTATCGTTCACCTTAAGTCACAATCTATTTCATCAACTGTTAGCTTTCAATAATCGTTAGGCTCAAAATTGATGATCTTTCAGGGCTTTTTTTTTTGTTTTTCGCGAATTGTAATCATATCTTCTTTATAACTGATTATTATAATAGCACTCCATACAAATATCATAATGGGATTGAATTATTTGATATTACTATCGAGACAGGGGAAAGTTAGACTATCAAAATGGTGGATTCCATTATCACAGAAAGAAAAATCTAAAATAACGAGAGAATTAACTGCACTAGTATTGGCTCGTCGAGCTAAGATGTGTAATGTTTCAGAATATAAAGGTAAGTTCATTTTATTCGACTAAAATTTTTCCCAGTTACAAAACTGACTGGTTTTCTCCAGATTCCAAAATCGTTTATAGAAGATATGCTTCATTGTTTTTCATTGCTGGTATAGATAATGATGAAAATGAATTGTTGACATTAGAAGTTATTCATAGATATGTCGAGCAAATGGATAAAGCATATGGTAATGTTTGTGAGTTAGATATAATCTTTAATTTCCAAAAGGCATATCATATATTGGATGAATTGCTGATTGCTGGTGAAATCAGCGAGAGTTCCAAAAAGGAAGTTTTAAGAAGAGTTGGTCAGCAGGACCAACTTGAAAATATGGATCAATTAGACAGTGTATTAACTTGAATGCTACAATTCAAAGAAAATATATTTTTCTTTTATTCAATCATTGTTTCTCTAACTAGTAAATTAATATAATCATCATTTGTTGTACCTGATTTTAGTTCATCTCTATGTGTAATTTTATTGAATTCCCTTCTTAAATTTTGTGTTTTTACATCATTTAAATCATTCCATTTAAGAATCTTAAATGTTTCTTCATCTGCCTTTTTCCTTGTCGTTAAGGCACCACCTAATCTTGGTGCCGTATCATTTGAACCTTTCACAGACATTTGAACAACATGAACACCACCATTTCCATTTGTTTCTTTCGCTAGCTCCTTTTTTTCATTAAAATCTTTATCCATATATTGTAAACTTGGTCTTAATTGCGCACTTGAGTTGATAGGCACTAGTAGTAGTTCTGAATTCTGCACATTGGCAACATAATAGCCTTCTAAATCACTTAGAACTCCACTCAATGACTGTTTCGAAACTCCTCCCCATTCCTCACTTTTTACTGGATCATAAAATTTAGTTGTATTAATTGGAACATCAACTTCAATAACATTTGTTGTTGGTTTTATCCTAGATTCAATTATACGCGACTCATTTATGTATGGTCTATATGATGCTCTACCTGGATATTGCAAAACATGGATTTTCGAATCCGTCGATGGATTTTGCTTTAAAATTATTGGTATTTCTGAAATAATTGGATCATCATCATCATCATCGTTTTTCTCATGTTCAGCTATCTTTCTAGCTCCGTTTTCTTGGGAAACGTTTGCAGATGGAATTACTTCATCATCATCATCCTCTTCTTCAACAAACAATTTACTCATGTTACTTATAGTACAAAGTATTGAATTCTTAATAGTTTTACGTAATAAAAATTTTCTTTTATTTTATTTTTTTTTTTTTTTTTTTTTTTTTTTGATTTACAATATTTCAGGTAGGTCCACATACACTTTACATTTCAAATATTACATAATGCTATTATTACAAATTACAAAAACTATTTAAAATGCTATATAAAAGAGTGAATTCAGTCTCTTTCGTTATCTTTAACTGTGTTCTCAAGATATTCCAATTGGTCTATGATTTCCTTACAAACAGATTGATAATCTTTTCCATCAAAAGCTTCAACTGCAATCTTTAGCTCACAAACTAAGAAATGCATACTTCTCCATTGAATTAATTCAAAATCATAACCAACTCTTTTTGCCATACCTGGACCATATAGTCTAATTCTATTGCCATCCCTATCAAAAATATTCTTTTGATCTTTCAAAGAAACTGGATTCAATTTAGGGAAATTAGCATGAACAAATAAGATCCTAGGTTGTTTTTTAACCTCTTGTAACTCTTGATTTAATTCTTTTGAAGCTTTCTTTTGTCTTTCCTTTGCTTGTTCCAAGATGAAATCTTCAACTGGATCATATTGTCCCATACCAGTGCCAACAAATTCATGATCAAGGTCAAAATGACCAAATGCATTTAAGAACTTTTGAACTTGATAATAAGATGAATTTAATGCTACTGTTGCAGCCAAGAAAGTCTCTTTGTCACCCTCGCCATCCGAGCCTTGAGAAAACAATGGATAGTAATAATCAGGTCCATATAGATTATAATATAAAGATAAGAATAACTCCTTACCGTGAGAGCTTTTAGAGATCATTAGTTGACCAGATTCTGAAGTTGGATCAGGTATTGAGCCTAATCTATCGTGTAATGGAACCTCAGTCGAGTCTCTTTCGTGATCATCAAACCCGAATCTAACCCTTTCTTTATGAACATCAATTCCTGCAATTTTATAATAGTATGGCGATGTTGCTCTTCTCCAGAAATCAGGCCATGTGATTAACCCAGAGCTAATAAATGGCTCATTATCAAACAAATAATCTGGTGCATGGACTGGAATGTTATCAGAATCTAGTAACAAAACATTTTCGAAACTTGAAACAATTAAAGCTAAAGCCTTATATTGATAACCTTTGAATTGAAACTTGTTCAGAGCATTTTCACCTAGGGCATGCGGTAATAGAATACATTTAGCGTTTAACGCAGGAAAAATTCTTGAACATAATTCAACTTCATATTCTTCTTCAGTTGGGATTAAAACCTCAACAGGCAATTTTGAATCTAAACTTCTTAAAGATTTAATTGAAAGTAAAGCTAACCAGTTGAATTTACCGCCACCAACATAAACAATCCCATTGCCCTTATATAGATCTTTTGGTGCACGATCAGGTAATGATTTAACAACTAATTCATGTGATAATCTTAAACTTTCAATTTCATCTGGACTCAAATCCAAAAAACTAGATAAATACTCTTCCGTGAAAATAACACTTGATTCTCCATCATAACCGGCATGATAAATTCTATCTTCGGACTTATATCTATCTAATTTACCAATTTTTGGTGCACCTTTTTTCAAATTATCAAATACCGAACTGAAAAACTGACGACCTAGAAACAACTTTGAGCCTGATTTATCATCGCCAAACTCGACTGCACTATTCTTTAATCTTTCAAGATATTGTGCTTTATCATTTTCATTTGATACTTGAGTTTGTGATTTAAGCGCTGCTTTTGATTTATGGAAAGGTATAGTTGAATCATCACTTACAACTTGTTGATTTCGCTGTGAAAGCTTGTTTTGTTGGAACGTATTCAACTGCTCGTGTGTTATTTGAGGTAATGACGTGTATTGATACAAAAAGAATATTATTATGACCAAGATAAGAATAACCGCTCCTCTTTTCTTGAAGAGTCTTTTAAATCTGTACAAGAGTGCGTTCATTGTTCCACCGCAACCAACTTATAACCGATATTCAAAACTATAATCCCCCAATCAATCAAGATCCCAACAAATAAACAAATAAACAAATTACTTGTTTTTTCTTCTGTTTCCAAGGTGGTGTGTTATCTTGTTATTTATTCGATATTTTAACAATCTGGAGTGGGTTTACTAAAAGTATTCAAAAAGGGTAAAATAAAAGAAATTGAAATAATTCCACTTCCAGCCAAAAAATAATTCGGTTTAAGACACATATGTATATTCATGTGTCTGTAACCGGACGCATAGAGCTATAAAACGTTTTTTCTTTTCATTAGAAGTTATTTTAATGTGGAAATTCATATAGCTGTTGATGTTGAGTTTGGTGTAATAACACTGCACTACGAGAGGATAATAACGATTGAAGATGTCATGTTTTTTTTTTGGATCTTATTAGATCTATTGTAGAGAGAGAGAGGTTCTTGCTAAGGAGTATAAGCTAATAGAGTGAAGCGGGAAGTCGCAAGAAAGCCGATATTATCCTCTATTATTACGACATAATTAAAAAACTTAGTTTTTCAAAGTCTCTCGCGGGTGGTTTCTAATACTAGAACCATGTAGATCTTTTGGAATCGAGATTGTATGTGTCTTTGCATAAGGTTTGTGGGAAGTTACATATGGCCAGGCCAATAAGGGAAAATCTCCACTCAGGCTTTTATTAGATCTTTGAGCACATCAGGTACACCGTCACACGTCTCTCTGCCAGAGTGTCTCTGTGAAAAATAATAGAGATAAGAATTGAAAATTAGGTTTATCCCTCTGATCTGGAGATGTCGAGAATCATTGAGTGCTGGGAATCAGCTGATAGACTACAACGCATGGTTGGAAGATCTTCTTCATCCCTTGTAACGAAAAGTTTTAGTGTCTTCCCTATCTTTTAATCCTTTTTTTTTTTTTAGTTTAAAACATTCAGGCATGTAATAAACATTGTCTTTATTTTGTAAATACACGTATTCGTATAAAACTTGAATGGATATTTTGCTTTGGCTAATGACTCCAAACTATAATCAACCCCAATCCTGATACACGATGAAATAGTTCTTTAAGACAGCAGTCGGTCTCTTCATATTAGTAAGGTAGCTTTCAAGGGGTTGAAACGCCTAATCACATATCGTTCTTTTGTTTTTTCCCTATCTCTCACTGTTAAACGTACACTTCTTCTTTTTTTGGAACGGGCCCACTAAGGGATCTGCATACACTAAACTCTAAGTCTTACCCTTTTCGGACATTTGTTTATACTCACAAGGTCTATTTACATTTTATATACACGGCTAAATATCTTCTAAAATTTCTTGTAATCTATCGTTTGTCACCTTCTCCATCCCCTTTAACTCCATATGATAAGCAGATCTGCCTTGAGTTAAACTTCTTAGCTTGGGTAAATACCCAATCATTTCTTTTAATGGCACTTTTGCATTAATTATTTGACTACCGTTGAAGTTATCTCTTTTTTTGTAAAATTCTAAAGTTGGATCATACGGCAAATACTGGGATTCACTTATATCCTTGAACTCAACTAATGAATCATTTTCATTCTCTTCATCAATTGAAGTTATAATACCTTTTCTTGCAGATGTTAAATCCTGAATAACACTGCCAATATCTTCAGAACTAACCTCGACTTTAACATTCATAATAGGCTCCATGATGCTGAAGTTTGACTCTTCTTGAAATATCTCGAAGATGGCTTGACGAATCAAAGTGATACACTGCGTTGGATTATTGAAATCGTCTGCTATCTCAATTGAGTCTATTGATATTAATGTAGAATTTAATGGTAGTTTTAATATTGGGCCACGTTGAAATCCAGCTATGGCACCTGATGTTAGCGCGTTCATCAATGTCTGATATGGTATCAATTTTTCCCAATCATTGGGTTCATAATCAGCAATGAAATAGTTATTATCAGCTAAATCAATATATATCTTACCCTTTGGCAATTTTCTAACATCTTCAGGATTAACATCAATACTAACTGTTATCTTTATTCCATCAGATATTTCCTTAGTTACAGTTCTTTTTGATAGTATAGTTTCTTTGTATGAAACCATTATTTTGCCAATTTCAATCTTGGCTTTTAAATCAGTTAATCTATCTTTTGCTATTTCTAAATGCAATTCTCCCATACCTGATAGTACAGTTTGTCCAGTCTCTTCATCTAAAATAACCTTCAGACTTGGATCCTCTCTTAATAGAACTTTCAAAGCGTCATCCATACTTCTTTTATCTCCAGAAGTTCTTGGTTCTAATGAAATACTGAAAACTGGTGGTGGGACCGGAATTGGATTAACAACAATACTCAATTCCTTTGATTGTAACTTTTTCTTTTGAATATGACCTAAAATTGTATCACCTGTTTTCAATTTATCAGTTATGATGACTCCAATATTACCTTCTTTTAGATCTTGAACTTCTTCAGGAACATTTGCATGCATAACTATTAGTTTCCCAATTCTAACTGCTTCACCGTTAACATAAATGGTGGAGTTACTCTGTAACTTACCAGAATAAACGCGAACAAAAACCATGATACCACGTATTGTATCTGTGATCACTTTAAAAGCTAGAGCAACAGTTAGTTTTTCATTGTTATTTATTGCAAACCCATTTGGTGTTAATTTTACTGGAACATTAACTTCAGGTTCACGTTCCAAAGGTGTTGGTAAGTATGAAGTTATAGCATCTAACAACGGTTGAACTCCAATATTTCTGAAACTTGCACCAGTTAGTACTGGTACTGCAAATTCCTTAATAGTAGACTTTCTAATCGCTTTTTTAAGAATATTTGATGGAACTTTCATGTAATCTTCAACTTCCAAAAACGAATCAATAACTGACTCATCAAATTCTCCCAAAGTTTCAATCAAAGACTCTCTACATTTTGCAACCTCTTCATATGTTTCATCTGTTAGTTCTTCAACAGTGATATCATCATTATCACCCCATCTTAATAATTTTTGATCAACAACATCTAATACACCAACAAATTTTCGCTCCCTGTTCTTTAATTCAACAAAATATGGAATATTAATCAACAAAACTCTTGTACCTAATTTTGAGATTATATCTTTGACAGTTCTACTAAAACCTGCACCTTCTCTATCCATCTTATTAATGAAAAGAATCTTTGGAATGTTTTTACTTTGCTTCCAAACTTTCTCAGTTTGTGCCTCAACACCTGCAACTGCATCCAAGATTGTAACTGCCCCATCAAGCACTTTTAAAGATCTTATAACTTCAAATCCAAAATCTGCATGTCCTGGTGTATCAATCAAATTAATTTTATGATTGTTCCAAGGTATCGTAATAGCTGCACTTTGGATCGTGATGCCTCTCTCTCTCTCGGCAGGAAGGTAATCAGTAACAGTATCCCCTTGATCAACATCACCAATTCTTGAAGTTATACCACTGTAGAAAAGCATTCGTTCAGTAGTAGTTGTCTTTCCTGCATCAATATGGGCTATGATACCAATGTTTCGGATCTTACTCAATGGCGTAACTTCAGCCATTGATAAACGACTAGTAGAGAACATCCTTACAAAGCATCTCCCCAAACTCATGATCAACCTTTGGTCTGTTGTAAAGTTGAGTGAAGCTCAGAGGGTAACAATGTTTTTTTTTTTTTCATTTTTATGACAGAAGAAGCCCATCACCGGTCATCGCCAAATAATACCATTAAACTGGTTGGAAAGATGGCAGACTTTGATATAAAGAAGACGTATCTTCAGTTTTTAGAAGAAGATAATGAAATGACGATGCCCATTGCTGCGATCGAGTCCTTAGTGACGTTGTTAAGAGTCAAACAGCCGTCGACATCGACAGAGTTAATCAAATTATTACAAGATGCAACAGAAACTTTGAAACAATCTATTCCAAATGCAATATCCTTGTCAGCTGGGTGTGATTTATTCATGAGATTTGTGCTAAGGAATACTCATTTATATCATGATTACGAAAGTTGTAGACGTCATTTAGTTGAGAATGGTCAATTATTTCTAGAGAGATCAAAAGCTTCAAGAGATAAAATTGCCGAAGTTGGCGTTAAATTTATCACAGATGATGATATAGTGTTGGTCCATTCATTTTCAAGAGCTGTTTATACATTGTTAGCTCACGCAGTCGAGAAAAAAATTAGATTTAGAGTCATTGTAACAGAGGCAAGACCAACTTTACAAGGTGTAAGTATGGCAAAACTATTGAGAGATAAAGGTGTTCCTGTGTCTTTGATTGTGGACTCTGCAGTTGGTTACGTGATAAATAAAGTTGATAAAATCTTAGTTGGTGCAGAAGGTGTTGCAGAAAGTGGAGGTATAATAAATCATGTTGGAACTTATCAGATTGGTGTTTTATGTAAAAGTGCAAATAAACCATTCTATGTTGTTTCAGAAAGTCACAAATTTGTTAGAATGTTTCCCTTGGCTCCTGATGACATCCCAAACGATCAAGATCCATTACATTTTACAACAAAGAATGAGGATATAAAAAGTTCACCACTCATCGATTTTACTCCTCATCAATATATTACAGCTTTGATTACGGATCTAGGTGTTTTAACACCGAGTGCCGTTTCAGAAGAATTAATCAAAATGTGGTATGATTAAACATATATAGCATTAATAATAACCAAGTACAAAAAGAAATCAAAAATTATATATCAATTTTTGTTGTTTTCATTCAAATCATCAATAGTTTTTTCACCATTTAAAACAGATTGGATATCGCTTAAAATAGTTTTGAAAGAATCGAATTGTTTAAATGGAACATTCTCTCTTTTACAGTAGGTTACCAAATCTTTACCTCTTTTAGCAAATAGTAAATCAGTTTCCTTAGCAGCAGATAAATCTGAGACACCATCACCACAATAAAACAACTTTTGTTTCTCAATACTTGATCTTGCTTCTCTATAAGGTCTAATAGCTCTTGATTTATCATGGCCAAAAGATGATTCATCCTTAAAAATAATATCCCACGATTTATCTTCGTTGACTTTAACATCATTTGATATAATCTCAATTTTATCAATTGACTCCTCACCAACTAATTTTTGTAATAAAGCCTTGATAATTGGTTTCATACCACTAGAAACAACAATAATTGGTATATCATTTGCTTGGGCCCAATGGAACGTCTCCTTGAATCCTGGGTCTAATTGAATATTTTCCAATAATATTTGAATACATTCATCAAATGGTGTATGAACAGAATTCAACATATCGGTAAATGCATCTCTGAATGGAGCTTTACCATCAAGGATCAAATCATTCAAAGCCTTACGTTTTGGATATCCAAATCCAATATTATCAGTTAAATAATCATTACTATCCTAAATATAAGTTAGTAAAGCCCATCTTCACAAAAAAAAAAACACAACAACAAAAGCAACCCATATATAGACATACTTGTAATGTAACTGTTCCATCAAAATCGGTGAAAATTATAGCCTTTTTGTCAGCATATTCCTTAACGAAAGACATTTCTTATTCGAGTCTATAATAAATCTCTATAATCAAAATTATAACCAAGTATTGGAATCTGAAAAACTTATTTGTCTAATAAAGATCACAAGTTGGTTTCTGAAATGAATCGATCTTCGTCAATAAACAAAAAAAAAAATCATTTACGTCATCTATGCTGTGTTGGGTTAACCACTATTTATCACGTGACTATTTCTCTCTCTCCCTCCCTCTCCCAAAATCTCACGTGACCACCACGACATTTTAAAAGCTATTGACACTACTTTAAGAGAGTATAGCTTTTAATAAGAGATATGTATGGTCCTGAGGATCCTCTTCTGGTCTAGGTAACCCTCTATATAGCCTTCATTGTAGTTCTCACAATATTCTCACATTGTTTGACTCTATTACGTAACATTTTTTATTTTTTTTTGTCTTCAGTAGGATTTCAATAGTCTTTATTGAAAAGTTAACAGGGTCCAGACTTGTAACTGAGCCATAGTAATTTTGTCTAATATCGGGTTTCCATGCAACTAAAAGTGAAGTTTTACAGAAATAAGATGAAACGTGCAAATAAGTACATTGAGTAAACTTGGCTAATAGTGCATTTATGAATGGTAGAAACAATCCAAATTATAAACCTTTCGAGTGTTAGAATAGAAACAATATACTAGTTTGAAACTACGAAGGTATATCGCTTTGACATGTATTTAGTATCTAAAAAAAAAAATGAAAAAAAAAAAAAAGAATCTTCCCCGCCAGGAGTCGAACCTGGAATCTTCTGGTTTCAGAAGTAACTACCTTAATTCGTAGCCAGACGCCGTGACCATTGGGCCACGAGGAACAGATCTCGGTGTGAATAATATCAATATCAACTTTTATAAAAGAATTGTAAAGTTGATATAAATATGATAATAGCTAATTTTTAGTAAAACTAAACAGAATCTATAGAGAGGCTTTTCCCTCTCACATTCAGTGAGAGATCGCCATTTTATATATTATTTGCGTAGAATCCTGTATTGATACCAGTATATTTTGTAACATGCTAATGAGCTATTGTGCTATTTTCCTTCTAACTCGACAACCATAGAAGCTAAAAAGCTCTAGATCACTACAATAATTCATCATCGAACTACATCTCTAACAACAGTCATATAAAGCCTCTCTTTAATTTGAATTGATGAACTCAGAAACAAAATGAATTCATTTTGATATAAAACCTATGCGGTATGCGCACAGACTGTCCAATTGAGCTGTTGATTTAAATTGAGACATAACCAATTTGTTGGAGAAAGATTCAAATAATATTGATGTCACCACGTTCTGTTGATAGAAAGCCCGTAGTTGATTCAAGTGCAGTCTTTTATGGGTCAGCTATTTATGATTTTTTGTCACCATTCAAGAGAGCACAAAATCAATGGGCTGCTAGATATATTGTTGTTATATTTGCTATAATAATTAGATCAGCTATTGGGTTCGGTTCATATTCTGGCTTTAATACACCCCCATTGTTTGGAGATTTTGAGGCTCAAAGGCACTGGCTTGAGATAACACAACACTTACCAATAAAAGATTGGTATTGGTATGATTTACAATATTGGGGACTTGATTATCCACCATTAACTGCTTATCATTCTTGGTTACTAGGTAAGATTGGAAGTCTCATTAATCCAAAATGGTTTGCATTAGATGTTTCAAGAGGATATGAATCAATTGAATTGAAATCCTTCATGAGATTTACTGTTCTATTAAGTGAAGTTTTAATTTATATTCCTGCTGTATTTAAATTTACAAGATGGAATGGGAAGCAAATTAAACAATCGCCAATTGATCAAACAATCGTTGCTTCTGCAATCTTATTTCAACCGGCTCTAATGATTATTGATCACGGTCATTTTCAGTATAATTCTGTTATGCTTGGATTGACGTTATGGTCGATTATCCATTTATTGTACGATAATTATCTACTGGCTTCAGTATTTTTTGTCTTATCTCTAGGATTCAAACAAATGGCTCTATATTATTCACCTATAATTTTCTTTTATTTACTCGGAAGATGTTTTGATATAAAGAATAGTTCTCATCTTTCACTTGTCAATAGAATTAATTTCTTAAGATTGAGTTTGATTGGAATTTCTACAATATTAACATTTGCAGTCTTATTTAGTCCATTATTTTTATTTGGAAATTTTGATACTTTAAAGCAATCTATACATAGGATTTTCCCATTTGCTCGTGGAATATTTGAGGATAAAGTTGCAAATTTCTGGTGCTTTTCAAATATTTTTATCAAATATCGTCAACTATTTACGCAACAACAATTACAGTTTCTATCATTAGTTTTGACATTTTTAGGTTTCCTCCCAAGTTGTCTAATTATATTTTTAAATCCAAAAAAGTCCTTATTGCCATGGGCGTTAGCTTCATGTTCATTTTCATTTTTCTTATTCAGTTTCCAAGTTCACGAGAAGACAATTCTCGTTCCCCTATTGCCAATTACATTACTGTATTCCACTAAGAATACGGATGAAATTGCAATGGTCTCTTGGATAAATAACATTGCATTATTTAGTTTATGGCCATTATTGAAAAAAGATAAGTTAGCATTGCAATATGGTGCACTATTACTATTATCAAATTGGCTAATGGGTAATTTAAGTTTTATTACTCCAAACTTTTTGCCCAAAGTTTTAACCCCAGGTCCTTCAATTTCTGTGGTTACTTCAGATATTAGAAAAAGACATGGTTTACCTTCAAATTGGCTTTGGATTTCAATAATTTTATTATCATATACTGTTGTTGGTATTATTCATTTCTTAGACTTCTATATCAATCCTCCCAAAAAATACCCTGATTTATGGACTTTAGCTAACGTTTCTTTATCGTTTGGCTCCTTTGGATTATTCTGGTTATGGATTCATTATAAGTTATTCACCCTTCGTAACATAAACTACTAGTTGTACAAATATTTATCATTAATTATTATTAGCACGTTGTAGGAATTACTATGCCATCTTTAAGCTTTCTATCAGCTGTAAATATTCCCCATTCTGTTTCCCACTTGGCATTATCTGTATGATAGATTTGCTTCCAAGGTTCATCGAATGCTTCAAAGAAATACCATGGATAATTGTATTTTTTAGAGTCACAAATCCAACTGTTTAGGAAAAACTGCATTTGCCTTTTCCCTGCCACTGCATTATTATATTTTCCACCTTGATAAGGCCATCCGACTTCAGATATAACGATTTGTGATGTGCTAGAAGTATCATTTATTTGATTTTGTATAGGCTCAACTTGATATTTAATGAAATCATATACCCATTTAGTAGAGTTTTGAACACTTTCACCGTTAAAAAAAGGATGCGTATTTGAACCAAATATATCAGAAACTTTCAAAATATCAACACTGACCTTTGATCCTAGCTCAGATGTTCCAACTGGTAAGTCCCATTTTAGCTCTTTTTGTACGAAGTTTTTAGCGTCTTGAATATATGTCACTAAATTCTGAGAAGTTTGTTCTTCTCTAAATAATACTTCATTTCCAATATATATGGATTCAAAAAGTTTTCTTGGATAATCTCTTAATAATGTTTTCATCTCTTCAACCTGTTGGCGATTAATATCGTTATTTGGACCAATCCATACACCTAATGCCAAACTTACATTTAGATTCAATGTAGTTATAGACTCTAGCATAAATCTTGCTTGATTACATTGTGTTCCATACGTTCTTATTCTTGAAGTTACTTGAGATAAAAGTGCAACATCAAGCATAACATCATGAATTGTTACACCACACATAGGATATATAACATTTCTTGGGGCATAATCAACACCATGAAAGACATTCAGCAATTTTTTATTGTTCATAAGATTACGAATTTCTTCAATTTTTTGATATCTCTCTGGAATATTAGCAAAACTACTAATTCCTGCAATACTTGAGCTTATATTTGGATAAATCTGTGGTGATTCTTCCAGGATTTCTTGGGCTGTACTATTATTTCCTATAACAATTTTTATTGGGTACTGAGCATTGTTTGACGAAGGCAAATAGGCATCAAGCAATTGCTTTCTATGCAGTGGCGAAATATTTCCAAGATATCTTTGAACAACTGAATCATTTCCTCTAGAGTAAATTATTATTAAAGGAGTAAACACACATATAGTGGCCATTAATAGCACAAATAATACCCAAATTACAATAGCATCCCTTTTTTCTTTAGATATAGTCTTAAGCCTTTTTCCTAACCCACCTGATCCTCTATTTGAATTTTTTTTTTTATTGCCAGGAATTTCACTTTTGAGATTAGGATCTTCAGCTTTATAAAAAGTCTTAAAGGGTGGACTAAAAGCAAAGAATCTACTTTTACTTCTGCCAACAGGCTTTAAGCAATTCAATTCTGTTTCTTGAGTCTTAGGATTAATTTTTGATTGTATTCCAGTAATTATTGAGGCTTCATCACTTTCTTCGAATGATGTTTGGTCAGGTTCGAGTTCTTTTGTTATTTCGGGTTCAGTGGGCTCTACTTTAGAATTTTCTGTAGAGTCAGATCTCTTAATACTATAAGAACGGCTTATACTATTTCTATCTTGAGAAAATAGTAAAGGTGGTGATTCGTTATTCTGTTGTTGTTGTTGTTGTTGTCTAGAATATGATTTTGTGGATCCAGATCTAGATAAACTAAGTTTGATGAGGTCAATTTCATTTTGAGATCGTGCAAATGAATTTTCTCTCAAAAGAGTATCTTGTAATTTTTGACGATCAATTAGTAAAGTTTGAGTCTTCCCCAGTTGATCAGAATATAATACTGTGGGTATTACAGACTCCCTATTGTCATTGACCAGCTTCTTTAGATTACTCTTAACTAATTCAGACGTATTGATTGAGTCTGATGATTTTTGACCTTGAGTTAAAGCACTTCTAATATGTTTAGGTCGTGACGAATTGGGAATTCTTGATGTTGATAGTAAAGGTGCACTTTTAGCACCGTCAAAAGATTTACTTAAAAGCCTGTCAGGTGTTTGCACTAGTGGAGACAGTGTACTATTGATTTTAACAGTATCATCTGAATAGTTACTTGATGCAGCATCGGCACTGAATGTAACATGAGTATTAAGTCGACTTTGTGAATGAGCTTCGACATTTGTGTCGAAATCATATGTACTCGCCGTCTCCAACATATATGAAGTAGGATTCTCAATCATCTCCCCATTATCAACAAACTCTGTATAATTTGCACTGGATTCTTCATTTGAAGGGGAATGCTCCTGGACACTGGAAGCATTCGATATCACATTGATAACTGGAACATCCTCACTATACACATAGGTAGAATCTATGGGATCGTGTTTATAACTAGCTGATTCACTACCTGGATCTATCATCTAGGGAATATTTCGCTTAAAACAAGAGATCATCTCTAACAATTTCAAAGACTTACACAAATATCTCATCTTTGTGGTAAATATAATCTTATCATTACTAACCCTAGAAACCTGCTTCCAAAACCTCAGTAACTCAAGTTACCTATTCTGTAACATCTTGTAATCACGCTAACAAACCATTAGAACCAATATGTTATTGTCAGCGTTTTAAGTGTCGGTTCTTCTCTGCCTTTATTGTACTGCTTTCCCAGAAGTTTGGCTACACACAACTATCAACAAAAAAAAATGGGATCTACCTGAAATTTTATCAACGTTAAACGAACAGTGATGAAGTTCTCTCATTCGTTACAATTTAATGCTGTACCTGAATGGTCTTCCAAGTACATTGCGTACTCGAACTTGAAGAAGCTTATCTACACTTTGCAGAGAGAGTCGTTGGCAACCACCGGAAACAGGAATAGAAACGATTCAGAAGCGTCGTATCTTGTCACTAACGATCATCAATATCATCAAAGAGACCTATCGGAGGTGTTTTTGTCAGCATTAGACTCTGAGCTGAAGAAGATCGACAAATTCTATGAGGAAAAGGAGGCCTCAACCTATCGTGACTTTGACTTGTTGTTTCAGGATTTCGAGGATTTTGAGAATGAAGTGCGAGCCAGTAGAGTTGCACCTCAAGAATATCTCGAAGGTAGTCGAGATAGAATAAAATCATTACCAACGAATGAGTTGAATTCAAATCAAGCTGGTGAGGAACAAGAAGACAGCGTAATACCGTATCATGGAAGAACTAGATCAGGGTCTTTGGAGGTACAGCAAAGGTCAAGACAGGGGTCTAATGTATTGGCATCTTTCAAATCAGCAGATGCCTGGGATGATTTTGATAAGAATGATCCGTTTTCTGTTTTGGCAGATCTTAGAATTACTTTAAAGAGAAGATCTATTGCTCTTTTTACTGTTTTATCTGAACTTAAATCTTATATTGAATTGAATAAAACTGGATTTACAAAGGCATTAAAGAAATTTGATAAATCTTTAAATACGAAATTGAAAGATGAATATCTGGAAAATATCATTAGAAATTCATATGTCTTCAATCCGGAAACTGTGGAAAACTTGAAAGCTAGACTTGATAGTTTAATTCAAATTTATGCAAATATTGCAACTAGTGGATCAATTGAAAATGCTAAGTCAGAATTAAGATTGTATTTAAGAGAGCATGTGGTGTGGGAAAGAAATACCGTATGGAAAGATATGATTGGACTAGAGAGAAAAGCTCAAAATGCTACTATTGCTAGAAAGACTAATTCCAAAGAAGTTGTTATTGGTGAGGAAAATCAAACTGTGTCTGGTCAGAATTTAATTAGCACTAATGGTTGGAAGTTTTCATTTATTACAGCTGTAACACTACTATTATTGAGATTCTCTCCTTTTGAAGAAATTGAACAAAAGAACTGCTTTGCAATTCTTGTTTGTTCGTCATTGTTGTGGGCAACTGAAACAATCCCATTATTTGCTACATCATTATTGGTACCGTTATTAATTGTTGTTCTCCGAGTCTTGAAGGATGACGATGGGTTGAGATTAAATCCAGAAGAATCTTCAAAATATATTCTAAGTACAATGTGGTCCTCAGTTATCATGTTATTATTAGGTGGTTTCACACTAGCTGCAGCACTATCTAAATACAATATCGCAAAAATTGTTTCCACCTGGATTTTGTCAAAAGCTGGTACTAACCCTAAGGTAATTTTATTGACAATAATGTCCGTTGCTTTGATTGTATCAATGTGGGTCTCTAATGTTGCTTCTCCAGTTCTATGCTATTCAATCATTCAGTCTCTGCTAAGAACCTTACCACGTGGCTCGGTATTTGCTAAACAGTTAGTGCTAGGTATTGCTTTAGCTTCTAATATTGGTGGAATAGCATCGCCGATTGCATCCCCACAAAATATTATCTCAATTGGTTTCATGGACCCTCAGCCATCATGGGATCAATGGTTTGCTATTGCAATCCCTGTGTCCTTGATTTCTTTAATATTGATTTGGTTGTTTTTATTAGTGTCGTTTAGATCAGATGAAGTGGTTACGATCGCAGCTATAAGAACAGTTGACGAAAAATTTACGAAAACACAGTGGTTTATTACAGCTGTCACCACTTTTACCATTGTTCTTTGGTGCTTGGCCCATAAGCTAGATAGCATATTTGGTGAAATGGGTATCATCTCCATTATACCTATGTTGCTATTCTTTGGGACTGGTATATTGACTGCTGAAGACTTCAATAACTTTTTATGGACAATCGTTATGTTAGCTATGGGTGGAATTGCACTAGGTAAAGCTGTTTCATCTTCAGGATTGTTAGCAACTATTGCATTACAAATCCAACAAAGAGTTCAAGACTATTCGCTATTTTCTATCATGTTAATATTTGGTGCATTAATCTTAGTTGTTGCTACATTTGTATCTCATACTGTTGCTGCTCTCATTATAGTTCCATTGGTAGCTGAAATTGGAGCTTCTTTAGATGACCCACACCCAAACTTGTTAATTTTAAGTTCTGCATTTTTATGTTCATGCGCAATGGGATTACCAACATCAGGATTTCCTAATGTCACAGCTATATCGTTAGTCGATGATTTTGGGGATCGATATTTAACAGTTGGAAACTTCATTAGTAGAGGTGTTCCAGCATCAATATTTTCTTACTTAGTCGTCGTTACAGTTGGTTTCCTCTTAATGAGAATCTTAGGATTCTAAACATAAAGGTTCTCATCAATACAACAATATTCTTTCACAGATCTATGTTCCAAAATAAATAGAATCAATAAATCTTTTTCGAAACCATGTTTGTTCATTTAGTTTATCACGTTTACCAATTTCTGCAACAACAACATTAACATCTTCAAATGCTTTTAAGACTCTACTTAACCCTATTTCGGTTGCAAGATATGAAACTGTAGTAATATTGTGAGGTTTAACACCATGGTCTATTAGCACTTGTATGGCCATTATTAAAGCAGCTCCAGTTATTATTTGAGCATCGAACAGTAAGACTTTTGTACCTTCAGCATCAATGTTAGGAGGAAGTGCTTCTGTGTGTAATTGAGGTTCACCTGTTGTAGAATCTGATTGGATCAATAACTTACCAATAGCTATTTCAGGTAAAGTTTTTCGTAAAGAACACATGAAACAATCACCAGACCGTATAATATTCACAGCGATAACATTATCTAGAGAGACAACAGATTCAACTACTACCTCTAGTGGAGTTATAATCTCAACTTGCTTAAAGTTAGTGAAATCCAATGCTTTATCAATAAGAATTGAAGCAACTCTATCAAAGTAAAAAATAAAATCATCTCTTGTAGTAGATTTGTCTAGTAAAATAGTATAAATACCATGTAACTGATTAGATCTCTCTAAAACATGTAGATTCTGATAATTTTCATGTGAGACTTCATATTTTCCAGTTAGATTATCTAATTTTCTCAGGTGTTGCTCAGATTTCATTATTAATTGCTTCTTTATATGTCTAATTAGCATATCTAGTGCTATTATATTTTCTGACCCTCTAGGTACAATTATGTCTGCATTCTTCATAGTAGGTTTAAGAAATCTTTCAGCATTCGGTTTGACAAATGATTCCCACTGTCGAATCGCCCCTTTCAAATCACGACCTCTATGAACAATATCACGATTTAGTCTTCTTGCTAGACATATGTCGAGATCTGTATCAACATATATCCTCATATGCATCAATGAGGTAAGTTTTTCATGTTGTAAGGCATAGATGCCTTCGACAATAATAACATTGGCCCCATAAACTGTTGCTGTTCTATCTGTTATTGCATGATCTGCAAAGGAATAGATGGGAATTTGTGTTTTATTACTATTGAGGTTAGATATAATGATTATTCAAGAGCCATCTGACTTGTACTTACCCATTTTTTAAAGATTTAACACATTCGTAACACATATCAAGATCTATTGCATCAGGTGTATCAAAGTCCCATTGACTACAACCGTTAGTAGTTATTTACTTTATCATTAAAATAACAATCATACCATTTGAAAGCGAGCTCCCGTTCTTCAGGATTTAATGGTTTATAGAAGTTATCAAGTGACAAAAGCACAGTCCAAGGTGTATTGATTGCTTGGATTATTTTTGATGCAACACTAGTCTTCCCAGAACCACTTGGACCAGCAACTCCTATAATATATGGTTCAGTCCATGGTGGGACATATTTTTCCTTATCTGGTTCAGCTGATTGTGGCCCATTCTCTGACTTGAAAAAGGAATCACCTCCCCCACCAGAAGGAGTTATCCTTGAGCCAGAGCGATGAATAGGTCGAGGTGATAATCCTGAACGATCAACTTCAGCCATTGGTTTCCACTAATTTTCTCGATGATGAGCTTGATAACGACAACTAAGAAATAATAAAAAAAATTAAAAAAAAAAATAGTGACATAAAAACATCAACATACAAATACTTCCAGTTATCAGCAACCAATTGAAAGAAGGGTCTGGTCAAAAAAAAAGACAGAAGGCTCAAGATAGATGGTCCAGTGATTCAGAGTCTGAAGCTGAAGAGGGAGATATGAGCGCGGAGACTACTCCAGTTGTAAGTGATTTGAAAGAGAGAGATGAGTTCGCTAAAAGATTACTTGCAAGAGATCATGGCAAGTCCAAGGAGAACAAACTCTGGCCTCGAAGCTTTAGGAGATGTTGATGAACTCCGTTCTCTAGTAAGGTAGAAGTTTTTGACCAAAAGAGAGGAGGAAAGATACATACTATTACAACAAGAAGTTGCAGACTTGGAAGTTGATGTACGAGAATATGGTTGGGAAAATTTGACTAAGAGGGAACGAGAGGAAATACAGTATAAAAGGGAGGTTCTTAATCTTATTCGTGTGAAGCGAAGTCTTGGAAAATCTCAAGGTTACTCATTACTTGACGATTATGTCACTGAATCTGGTAAAATTGATCGTAAGAGGAAAGAACAAGTTTTATACACTAAACACATAAAAACAGGAAATATAGCATCAGAGGCTGAGCAATGGGGGAATCAACAATTTCAAGTGAAAAAGAGCAAGATCGCCCATCCAGATGAAATCATAGCACCAAGACAAGATGAATATGACTATGTTTTTGATGAATCGCAAAACATTGAGTTCCTATTAAATGATGGGAATAAGCCTCAACTTAAAGAAGAACAGAAGGTTTTAGATCAAAGGATTGAACAAGAAGAAGCCAGAATAAAATCCATTGATGAAGTTCGTAAATCACTATCTGTATATCAATATAGATCTCAGCTTATAGATGCAATAAGGCAACATCAAGTTTTAATTGTTGTTGGTGAAACTGATTCTGGTAAAACAACACAACTTCCACAGTTCTTATTTGAAGATGGTTATACTAAAAATGGAATGAAAGTTGCTTGTACACAACCACGTAGGCTGCTATGTCAGTTGCTACCAGAGTTGCTGATGAAATGGGGGTTAGATTGGGTCATGAAGTTGGTTATTCCATTAGATTTGAAGATAAAACCAATGAAAAAACTGTTGTGAAGTACATGACTGATGGTATGCTATTGAGAGAATTTTTCAGCAGATCCTGAGTTAAGTGGATATTCAGCTTTGATGATTGATAAAGCTCATGAAAGGACTTTACATACTGATATTTTGTTTGGATTGATTAAAGATATCTCCAAATATAGACCAGACCTAAGGCTTTTTTGATTTCATCAGCTACAATGAATGCGAAAAAATTTAGTAATTATTTTGATGGTGCTCCAATCTTCAACATTCCAGGTAGAAGATTTCCTGTCGATATTCACTACACCACTCAGCCCGAAGCTAATTATATTCATGCGGCTATTAAAACAGTGTTTCAGATACATACATCACAAGGCCCTGGCAATATTCGAGTTTTCTTGACAGGTCAAGATGAAATTGAATCTATGGCTGAAGGTCTAACAGAGACTTGCAAAAAACTTGGTTCTCGAATAAAAGAAATGATCATATGTCCCATATATGCAAATTTGTCATCTGAATTACAGCAGAAAATTTTTGAACCAACTCCACCAAATGCACGTAAAGTTGTTCTAGCTACAAATATTGCTGAAACATCTATTACTATTGATGGTATTGTTTTTGTTATCGATCCAGGGTTTGTGAAGGATTTATAACCCAAGCACGGGAATGGAAAGTCTTATCGTTACAGCATGTTCTAGAGCTTCAGCTGATCAAAGAGCCGGAAGAGCTGGAAGAGTTGGTCCAGAAAAATGCTTTAGACTTTACACCAAATGGGCTTATTTCAATGAGTTGCCAGCAAATTCAACATCTGAAATACTAAGAACCAATCTTGCAAGTGTTTTTTTGTTATTATTATCATTAGGTATAAATGATTAAATACATTTTGATTTTATGGATGCACCTGCTAGTGAGACTTTAATGAAACCTTGGGGTTGTTATACGCACTAGGGGCGTTGAATTTACAAGGGAAATTGACCAAGTTAGGTAGACAAATAGCGAAATTCCCAACTGATCGAATGCTTGCTAAGGTTTTACTGTCAAGTGAGAAATTCAACTGTACAGATGACATTTTGTCAATAATATCGATGATTGGGGAATCATCTGCTTTATTCTCCAGACCCAAGGACAAAAAGCTATTAGCAGATAGTGCGAGATATACTTCCACTAAATCAAGTGATCACTTAACCTTATTAGAGATTTTCAACCAGTGGAAGGATTCTGATTTTTCTTCCCAATGGTGTAGAGATAATTGTTTACGATATAAAGCCTTAATTAGAGCAAGAAACGTTCGAGACCAATTGGAAAGATTATGTGATAGGGTTGAAATCATGGTTGAATCAAAGAATCATTTAAAAAAGAACTCAACAAATTATAATACTACAGATATAGAAAGATCAATTGCTTCAGGATTTTTTCCCTAATGCTGCACGGTTATCGAAAACTGGAGCTAGCTATAAATCGTTAAAAAAGAATCAAGCTGTTTTTAGTCATCCATCATCAGTACTCTACAAATTAAAGCCACCTCCAAAGATACTAATTTATCATGAGTTAGTACTTACCCCTAAAGAATTCATGAGAAATTGCCTACCAATAAAAGAATCTTGGATAGTAGAATTGGCTCCACATTATTTCAGCTCAAAAGAACTTGAGGAGATGGAGAATGGCACGAAAAACCTTCCCTAAAGTGAGAAAATGAGTATAATTGATTGTGATATACAACGAAGTGAATTATTTCTCTTGTCTAAACAATTATAAGTCCGACTACCCTGAGACGTCTTGGAAAATGGTTACTTACAAAAAAGATAATAACAGACCTTTTTTCGATGCTGGGTCGAAATGAAGATAGAGAGGGTGATGAATAAAGACAATCCCTTTTACCCATTTATGTTTCGATTTGTCACGTTCTCAGGATACCAATGCCCTTTCTTTAGAGCCTCGAGAGAGGAAAACGACAGATGCGAATGCTGGTGGTACTGAATTCCATACTAGGGGTGCTGAGGTACAGTCTAAGAAGAAAAGAGTACAGGATGTGAACGGGAGGTAGAGAATAAGAGAAGAACTTTTGAGATAAATAGCGTCAACGATTCAGATGCTATCTTGACAAGTGATGATTTGGATCATAATCCATTACAAGCCCTATAAAAGACTCAAGAAGCTTCCTGAGAGTATATCTAAACTCCATAAACTAACTGATTTATCAGTTGTTTCAAATGAGATCAAAGTTCTACCATATCACATTTTAAAGCTATCAAATTTAGTTAATGTATTAGTTAGACCGAACCCGCACTTAGTTGAGCTACATGATCAAGATCCAAATTCCTATTACTGTGTTTCTGATGAGATTTCTAATCGTCAAGTTGATGTTAGACGTTCCGTGTTGAAACTCAAATGGTCAGATACGCCAGTTTCAGCTTCTTCTCAATTTGCAGCTAGGCTTATCTCAGATGATTGGGCAATGTTAGAAACAGTCTCATCTCTTCCCAAATTATCAGAACTTGCCCTACGTCGTATAAGCAGTTACAGTGTATCATTGTCGCAGACAAGAAGATGGAAAAAAGATATCCCAACGTACATGCAGAAACTAATAGCTAAAGCTTTACAAAAGGGTATATATGAGGAAACATGTTCTGTGTGCAACGAGATCAGTGTCAACCCAATAGCAAAGTCCTTATAATGGTGGGATTTTAAAACACAGAAATTAGTACCCATAAGAAGAAACTTCCATTCTGGCAACTGTATCAAACAATGGCTAGATGAATTATATAAAGACAGTTCAAAGATAACATAAAGGAACAAAAGCATACTAATTACGACTAATGAAGAGATTTATATATACAAACTAACTACACAATATTCCGACCTCGTAGTCTGGTGACTTTATCTCCAATTTCCGACTTTCCGATGCGAAAACCTCTGGAGATGTCACAGAGTCTCAGGCCACCAGATGATCACGGGTCTTTATAAAAAGGACGGTTTGCTCTTCTATTAAGATACCATCATCAAATTTTAGAACATAAAGACTTAAATAAAAAAGAAAGAATGACTGTTGATAGACCTATAGTCAATGGTACATCGTTTTATACGTTGAGTGCTTCGTCAAGAGAGTTGCTTGAAGAAGCAGTACAATTTTATCAAAGTTTAGTCGGTCTCATTGTAAAATCTAGTACGAAAGACAAGGTTATCTTGAATTCTGGCCAAAGATTCCCAGAAAATAGTGTGACGATTGAGATTAAATTAGATGCAGACTTCAAACAACCAGACCTGAAAATTTTGGAAGAGAAGAGATTAACTAGTGATTGGAGGTCATTAAGATCGAATATTGTTTTTAGAACAAACTCAATTGAAGCCCTGTATGAGAATTTTAAGAATCATCCAACTGTAAAACTCCAGGCTTATCCAGAAGAAATAGCACCTGTTGAGATTTATATTATTGATACATTAGGATATCTTATTGGATTTACTTCTGTCAAGCATCCATCGTCTACAATTGCTCCTTTGTTTAAAAAAGTTGAGACATATGAGAACTTTTCTACTCAAAACACTACATCTTATGTTGATAACCCAACAACTAAAAAGCATAACATTGCTGTTATGACATCTGGTGGTGATGCACCAGGGATGAATGCTAATGTTCGTGCTGTGGTTAGAACTGCCATTTATAGAGGTTGTAAGGCATTTGTAATCTATGAAGGGTATGAAGGTTTAGTTAGAGGTGGTGAAAAATATATCAGAGAAATGGATTGGCAAAGTGTTCGTGGTTGGTTAAGTGAAGGAGGTACAAACATTGGTACTGCTCGTTGTAAAGAATTTAGAGAAAGAGAAGGTCGTTTAAGTGGAGCCAAAAATTTAATAGATGCTGGAATTGATGCATTGATTGTTTGTGGTGGTGATGGTTCCTTAACAGGTGCTGATTTGTTTAGATCCGAATGGCCATCTTTGATCAAAGAGCTATTAGAAACAGGTAGAATTTCACAAGAACAACATGATAACCATAAACATCTAAATATTTGTGGTACTGTGGGATCCATCGATAATGATATGTGTAGTACTGATTCAACCATAGGAGCTTATTCATCTTTAGCAAGAATTTGCCAAGCTATTGATTATATCGATGCTACTGCTAACTCTCACTCACGTGCATTTGTTGTTGAGGTTATGGGTAGACATTGTGGGTGGTTGGCTTTAATGGCTGGTATTTCAACTAGTGCAGACTACATCTTAATTCCCGAAAAGCCTGCTAGTTCAAGAGAATGGCAAGATCAAATGTGTGATATTGTCAGTAAACATAGAGCTAGAGGTAAACGGAAAACCATCGTAATTGTTGCTGAAGGTGCAATTGCTGCTGATTTAACTCCAATTACTTCCAAAGATGTTTTGAATGTTCTTGTCGATAGATTAGGTTTAGATACAAGAATTACTACTTTGGGCCATGTCCAAAGGGGTGGTACTGCTGTTGCCTTTGATCGTATTTTAGCTACTTTACAAGGTGTTGAAGCTGTTAAAGCCGTATTAGAAAGTACACCAGATACACCATCACCAATGATTAGTATAGTTGAAAATAAGATTTGTAGAAGACCATTAGTTGAGGCTGTTAAGTTAACCAAGCAGGTTGCACAAGCTATCTCTGAGAAGGATTTCAAGAAAGCAATTGCATTACGGGATAGTGAATTTGTTGAGCATCTACATAATTTCATAGCTATTAATTCTGCAGATCATAATGAACCATCTTTACCAAAGGAAAAATCTTTAAAGATTGCTATTATTAACGTTGGTGCTCCAGCTGGTGGTATGAATAGTGCTGTATATGCAATGGCTACTTATTGTATGTCCAGAGGTCACACACCATACGCTATACATAATGGTTTCACTGGTTTAGCCAGACATGAATCAGTTAGATCAATAAACTGGTTAGACATTGAAGGTTGGATCTCTAGAGGTGGTTCTGAATTAGGTACAAACAGAGTTACACCGGAAGAAGCAGATATCGGATTAGTTGCATACTATTTTGAAAAGTACCAATTTGATGGATTATTGATTGTTGGTGGATTTGAAGGTTTTGTCTCATTACATCAATTGGAAAGAGCAAGAAGTGATTATCCAGCTTTTAGAATCCCACTAGTCTTGATTCCAGCAACAATATCTAATAATGTTCCTGGTTCGGAATATTCTTTAGGTTCTGATACGTGTTTGAATTCATTAATGGAATACTGTGATATTGTTAAGCAAAGTGCATCTTCTACAAGAGGCCGTGCCTTTGTTGTTGAAGTTCAAGGAGGTAATTCAGGATATGTAGCCACACTGGCTCAATTAGCTTGTGGTGCACAAGCCTCATATGTTCCAGAAGAAGGTATATCGTTAGAGCAATTAGATTTAGATATTGATTCTTTAAAACAATCATTTACCTTAGCTGAAGGAAAATCTAAATCTGGTAAACTAATTTTAAAATCTGCAAATGCATCAAAAGTTTTAACTGCGAAAGTCATTGCTGATATTATCACAGATGAAGCACAAGGTAGATTTGATGCTAAAACTGCGATCCCTGGTCATGTCCAACAAGGTAGTTTACCATCTCCAATTGATCGTACTAGAGGTACTAGAACGGCAATTAAAGCTATTCAATTTATCGAAGAAAAGCAAGAGATAACGCAAAAAGTTCATTATTCTGATGAGTTTGATCCACTAGATAAAGCCTTTGGTGACACTGCAGCTGTTTTAGGTGTAAAAAGATCTCATTTAAAATTTTCACCAATTCGTCAAGTTTATGATTTTGAAACCTCTTTAAATAAAAGAATGCCTAAAATTGTCCATTGGGTAGCAACTAGAGAAGTTGCAGATATTCTAGTTGGACGTACGAAACTTCCAACTAAGTGATATGTATATATATAATACAATAATAAGAAGTTCATGATTATAAGGTTTCTGCGCATACCAGGATAAATTCGTAAATACAAACTTAAAAAATCAAGAGACCTCTTGAAACAAAAAAGAATAACGTGGACGAAGAGGCCAAGGTCTTAAGGCATGGTTAATAAGGAGCTAAAGAGTGAATTCAATGCTCCTATGACTCCACTTGCACAGACCCTAACGGTATTCCCACCATTAACGGGGTCTCGGGTTAGAAGAGCATCACGAGAGGCTTCAACTGCAACATGCTCGTCATCATCATCGTTATACGAGGTAAACTTAAACGTGGACGAGGGCCATGATGAGTATACAAATTCTTCTTTTGTACAAGGTTATTCAAGTGATGATGATGATGAGGGCGGTGATACAGATCCTGATCCTGAAGTAGATATTTTGACAAAATCCAGTGTTAGGAGGTCACAAGAGTTATTCAATAGAGATTGGAATGACTTACTAGGTACAAAATCACCAGTTGTTACGAAACAAAGACAAGATGATTATTTTTCATATCCTAATGAGAAAACTCCTATTTTCAAGAGATTGGTTAGTAAAAATACATTGAAACCACAATTAAAATCTTTTAGAAGAATCACAGCAGAACTACAACATGAATCGGTGCCTTTAGATAATGAAGTTAATCATGAAAAATTAATATTGCTGAACCTAAAGGATGAAGAGCATTTTTTGAGTAATAATTTCATGAAGGAGAACAATAAATCTATTGAGCAAGAAAATTATAAAAAATTTGACATCATAAAGAGGGCAAATGAGAGTTGGAATCAAAAAAAGCATGGGTTCTTACATAAATCGCCTACAGAAGCTGAGTCGATCGAAACTCCAATAGGAGAGGTAAAAGAAGAACAAAAGGTCTTTAAAAAACGATCTTTTGATAATGAAGGAAGTCTGAAATCTAAAAGAAGAGCAGTCTCAACATCACCAGTAAGCGCAGGATTGCTCAAAAGGGGTAATATAAAACTGATCTCTAATACTTCGAGTGATTTAGAGAAGATGAGCTTAAGGTAATTTCATGGGTTATATTCGGAGATTTTTTTTAAATTTTTATATGGTTTCAGAAGCAAGTACTTAGCTTTCGAGTCTTTTTTTTTATATATCTAGGATTATGGGGGTTTTCAAAGGGTTTATATTATACATATTATTAAACAGGTTTTCTATTTAGAATTGTATTACTAAACTGCCCGTAACAATCATCATGATTTAGGACCAGGGCTCCATGTCCAAGAACAAAGGAAAATATGATAGCGAAAAGAAAGTAGCTTATCAAGCAATTAACAAATAACAATATGGCCACTAGACAAAGAGCTTTAGGTGCCTATAGAACAGCGTTGAGGGCCACAAAAGTTGTATTTGATGGTATGTGTGATTATTGGGATCTAAGGAGGCGGTTTGCTCGAGAGATTCGATGAAATTTTTCACATTTTGGGTAGATCACTAATTGATGTTATTAGGAGATATTAGAGTCTTAAGTGCTGCTAGGCAACAAATTAAACAGGGGTTTTATGAGCCAGATGAAACTAAGACTGCTGACGAAAGAATCAAACATTTAGAAGATGTTTCAAAGTTTTTGGTCTCCAATATTGTACAAGGTAGAAAAGATGTTAAGGATGCGAAATACAGTAAGTTGTTAATTCGATGAATTAGAAGAAGTTACTAACGATGTTTAGGACTAAACATTCATGAGGGAACAGAGTTAGGTGACAACGAAAGTATTAAAAAGGCCAAACAAACACTAGCAGCTCAAGGTGGTGGTTGTTGTGGTGGTGGTCCGGCATTGACTCAATAGATGTTGACTTGATAGTGGGGGAAATTGACGCATAAAGTGTTCACTTTAGATGTTCAATATGAATTTGATGACATTTTCATGTTAATAATTTTACGATTGGGAAGGATATTGTTTGTTCTATTGTAGGAGTTTATTGTAGAGGTTTAGGATGACTGCACATTAATATTATATAGCAGCTTATGTTACAATACCCGACTTGATGACATACTAGGAAAAAATTGAGACCCACTAAAGAAGGAACACACAGTTGTAGTGTAATCTCTAGACAAACTAAAGCTGATTCTACAATCAAATGGGTTGTCAAGGATGTCTAGAAATCATATACATTTCACCTCTAAGCTAGAGAATGATAATGAGAAGAAAATAGCCACTGGTATTAGATCTTTCAGTACAGTAATAATATATTTAGAAATTGCAAAATTACAAAACCAAAATACGATCAAAATCTACAAGAGTTTGAACGATATTTACCTAACACGAGATGATTCAAACGGCAAGCTTTCCAACAAATTCTTTTATAGCATTGTTAATAAATTAACTGGTGATGAAATAGCATATGTTTCCTAATTAGGCACTCAAGAAAGGACCTCAAAAAGCTTTTTTTTTGATTTTTTTCACACATTACGTAGTTGATTGTTTTCAAAAATCAACAACGAACGCCTTTAATATTTGAAGCTTTACAAAAGGATTGTAGTATTATATGGAGGTGGTTATTAAATTATGTCAAATATTCGTTCACCTTTAATGTCAACGGATGGGTTCCAGCCAATTTTAGAACAGTTAGAAACCGGAGAATTGAATATACCAAAGAGAGAACATGTAGGCTATGTTGGAAAATCCAGGAAGAAGCTAATAGCTGTTATATCTCTGTTCATATTATCATTGTTTGCATTCGTATCTCAGACAGAGTTGACCTCTTATCTCTATAACAGTTTAGATTTTGATCAGCCGTATTTATTACTGTTTATTACCCATGGGTCTTGGTGGACTATTTGGCCAATTCAGGTCATCTCAATCGCAATCTGGAAACATTTCAAGAGGTCTAAGAAACATAGAAATAACCCGTTTGAAATTGGTGAAATTAAGCGTAATTTCTATGAAAGTATTAAAAATCAACACAAGAATATATTTAAGACTTCAGGGATTATGATTGAAGAATATTATATTAATGATAATGACTACCCAAGAAATATTAGCGAATTTCTACTAAGTAATTCAATCAAATCAATTATTAAGAATATTGCATACATTACATTGATTTTGAATATAGCTGGATGTACATGGTATGTTGCAATGGGATTTGCACCAGCATCCGATATTACAGCTATATATAATTGCTCAGCATTCAGTGCTTTGGTTTTTGCTATTCCCTTATTAAAAGAAAAATTCACTTATTTGAAATTAAGTAGTGTTTTATTGGCAATTATAGGTGTTTTTTTTGTTGCGTATTCTGGCGATTCAAAAAGTGAAGAAGCTACAGAATTCCCACGTAGAGTCTTGGGTGATGTTATAATAGCTTTTGGTGCATTACTTTATGGTTTATATGAAGTTCTCTATAAGAAATTAGTTTGCCCATCTGCAGAGGCAGTTTCTTCAAGAAGACAAGTTGCATTTTCTAACTTTTGTGCATCATTGATTGGTGTTACCACGATTGCTACTGTTTGGGTTATTGTTGTTTTTGTTCATATCACTGGAATCAGTAGATTCCGCTTTCCAACTGATGGTTATGTTTGGGTCATGATAATAGGATCAGTTGTATCGAATCTAATATTCTCGTTATCATTCTTATCATTAATGTCTTTAACATCACCAGTGCTGTCATCAGTGAGCTCATTAATAACAATCCTATTTGTTGGATTGTTCGAATGGATATTGTTTGGAATTAAATTGAGTTCAGCCCAACTAATTGGTGATTTATTCGTTGTTATTGGATTTGCTGTACTCAGTTATTCATATTGGAATGAAATCACAGAAGAAGATATTGATGATGATGATGACTATGACCATACAGATACAGAACAATGA
>JAJLWN010000023.1:98501-147034 GCA_030570795.1 Wickerhamomyces silvicola | reverse complement strand
CTTCATTAGGACCAAGAGGGCTTGATAAGATCTTGATTAGTCCAGACGGGGAAATAACAATCACGAATGATGGTGCGACTATATTATCGCAGATGGAGTTGGATAACGAAATCGCTAAACTATTAGTTGAGTTGTCGAAATCACAGGATGACGAGATTGGTGATGGTACAACGGGTGTTGTTGTTTTAGCGGGCGCTTTATTAGATGAGGCGCTGGAATTAATCGATAAGGGTATTCATCCGATTAAAATCGCCAATGGGTTTGACGAGGCGTGTAAGATTGCTGTTGACCAATTAGATAGGATCGCCGATAACATAGGTAATGATACTGAGATACTCTTGAGGGCGGCAAAGACCTCGTTAGGGTCGAAGATTGTGTCCAAGGCTCATGACCAGTTCGCACAGATTGCAGTTGATGCGGTGTTATCAGTTGTTGACCACGAAAGAAAAGATGTTGATTTTGAATTAATTAAAGTTGAAGGTAAAGTTGGTGGTTCATTAGAAGATTCAAAGTTGATAAAAGGTGTTATATTGGATAAGGATTTTTCACATCCACAAATGCCAAAAAAAATTGAAGATGCTAAAATTGCCATATTAACATGCCCTTTTGAGCCACCAAAACCTAAAACGAAGCATAAATTAGACATCTCCACGGTAGATGAATTTAAGAACTTACAAGACTATGAACAAAATAAATTTAAAGAGATGGTTCAAAAAGTTAAAGATTCTGGAGCAAACTTAGTTATATGTCAATGGGGGTTTGATGATGAAGCAAATCATCTATTACTACAGAATAAATTACCAGCTGTTCGTTGGGTTGGAGGTCCAGAATTGGAATTGATTGCTATAGCTACAGATGGTCGTATTGTTCCTCGTTTTGAAGATTTATCTCCAGAGAAACTAGGTAAGGCCGGTAAAGTTTATGAATTAGAATTTGGTACTACAAGAGACCGTATGCTAGTCATCGAAGAATGTTCCAATTCAAGAGCAGTTACTTGTTTTTTGAGAGGTTCAAATAGGATGTTAGTTGAAGAGGCAAAACGTGCATTACATGATTCTCTATGTGTTGTACGTAATTTAATCCGTGATAATAGAGTTGTTTATGGTGGTGGTGCTGCCGAAATAACATGTTCTTTAGCTATTAGTGAAGCTGCTGATAAACAAAAGGGTATTGACCAATATGCATTTAGAGCTTTTGCTAATGCACTTGATCAAATTCCAATGACCTTAGCTGAAAATTCAGGTTTGGATCCTATTGAAACTTTATCAAATATCAAGTCAAGACAATTGAAAGAGTCAAACTCATCACTAGGTGTTGATTGTTTAGGTAAAGGTTCAAATAATATGAAAGATTTGTTTGTTGTTGATCCATTAATTGGTAAAAAGCAACAATTATTATTAGCTACACAGTTAACAAGAATGATATTAAAAATTAATGATGTTATCATCGGTGGTAAAGATGAATATTGAGGTATCACCTTTATCAAAGACGGTCTTATAACTTGAATAGTTCCAATGCATGTTTAATGTTCTTACATTAATAATCTCATCTTTTGTCTATATTTTTTTCTTTCTTGTTGTAGGAAAATCTTTCTTTTTGAGAATAATTTTTCAAATATACACTTCTTCTTGGTCAATGGATCATGGCACATTAAACAAAGAGAAATTACGAACAATATTTGGACCATATTCATCATAATCTTGCTTTGTATGACAAAACGATTTGAATTCACTAGTTTGGGCTAATAATGAACCACCAAACCAAACTGCATGTCGCTGTCTTCTATGAGAAATAACCTCAACATCAACACCGCTTGATTTAGTACCATTACTCAGTTGTTCAGACTTTGATATTCTTTCTTTAACTATTGACTTAATATCTCTTTGTAAACGACGTCCAAAATCTTTAAACATGGTTGAACCACCACTTAACACAATGTTACGATATAGCCCCTTTCTAACATCTATTGGTGTTGCTTGAATGACTTGATCAACAACAATTGGTAATGGGGTTAAGAAATCAGATGATGCAATTTCAGGATTGAAAAAAATCTCTGGAGCCAAGAATCTTTCGTAACCAACATCAACAACTTTCTTACTTCTCGTTGTCTCTACTATATATTGAGCAAATTTTTGAGGTTCTCTATCGAATTTGTTAAATTCTTTAACAATATCAGGAGTAACATAACAAAACTCCTGTTTGATTTTTTCTGCTGTACGTAGAGAAGTATCTGCTTCACCACGGTCTCTCAGTAATGATTGGATGAATAATGTAATATCACGACCAGCAATTGGTATGTTCTTGATTGCAGATCCAATGACATAACCTTCTGCAACTGGGATAACATGAGTAACACCATCACCGGAGTCGATAACAGTACCAGTTAAAGAACGATCAACAACTTTTGCAGAGGTCCATGAAGCTGCCAATGCTAACACAGCTTGAACTG
Organism: Wickerhamomyces silvicola; assembly: GCA_030570795.1. Taxonomy (NCBI): domain Eukaryota; kingdom Fungi; phylum Ascomycota; class Saccharomycetes; order Phaffomycetales; family Wickerhamomycetaceae; genus Wickerhamomyces; species Wickerhamomyces silvicola. The sequence goes on along the minus strand of JAJLWN010000023.1, from coordinate 144,585 downwards.
CAATGTATAAACCTGCACAGTTGAAAGATTCAAACATAATTTCAGCAGTGTGTTCTCTGTTTTCCGGTGCATTTAAAGGTGGTTCAGTAAGTAAAAAATAGTGATCTTCTGGTTCTGTTCTTAGATACTTGAAGATGGAGTTTTCCCAGAATCTCTCCATATGATCCCAGTTTTCAATCTGACCATGCTTAATCGGATACGATAACGAATATGATTGACCGTTTGCAGCTTCAATCGCTTCATCCCCAATGAAGAAGTCCAAATCCTCAGTTCCTCTCTTGGAGGCTAAAAAGTTTCCCTGCGATGAACTGGACGATGAGCTTCCTAAATATGATGCCTTTACAGGTGGAGTTGGCTTGTTTGAATTACCTGACCGTGTGGCAATTGCCGTAGGGAACACAAAAGAAGGCGAATCGTTTCCTGCAAAACCAAGTTTTGTTAGACCGGTACCACTAGACGGGTTGTTAGTACACTTTATTTACACTCTAGAATCCATCTTTGCTTACTTGTCTGATATAGGGTGTTAGTATATACTAAAATTTCGCCAAAAAAAAAAAAACAGGCCCCTGATTCGCCAACCTGGACGAACAACATCCTATGAAAAGAGAACTTACCCATGACAACGGCAGGAGTAGAACTAAACGACATCTTTGGTATGAATTGAATGTTATAATGGATTCTAATAGGGGCTGTTCCGAGGAAAACGGGTTCCCTTTTAATATAGGTGTGTCCGGATGTTATGACTAAGCTCAATATGGCCCTTTAGTTTAGAAAGGGCTATATAAAGAAAGGCCCTAGGGAGTTGATACTAGGTGATATTTACTAATAAAATACAAGTGGGATTGTTAGCTATACTATGGTTTTTGAACAGGTCGAAAAGGGCTTGAATTGGGCTTTTTACGTAGAAATGGGTGTTACAATACTCCAATTCAAACGGTAAAAAAAAAAGGTTTGTAGCAATTGTAGTCATATCAGTGATAACTAAAGATAAATATCACGTTATATAACTCTCTAAGGGGGGACCTTTTATTATATGTTAATAATTCAATTTACCCAGGAAGAATTTTAAAGCCGGGTAACATATAACAATACGCTAAATTCACAATAAGATAAGCTTGTTATAGCTGTTTAAATAAGTTAGGGAGATGTCGCAGCCCACCGACAGTTTTGCATTGGCTCAGATATTCACTGGGCTCAAGTCGAAGAACGTACAGGAGCGGGCGGCGTCCGTTGCAGAGCTTCGGAACCATCTGGTGACTACAGCGAGAGAGGTTTCTTCAGAGCAGTTCACAAGATACAATAATGAGGTTAACAACAAGATCTTCGAGTTGATCCATGGTAATGATCCGTCGGAGAAGGTGGGTGGTATATTGGCGGTCGACACGATGATAGATTTCTTTGGGGGCGAGGATTTGCCAAACCAGACGTCTAGGCTTGCCAATTATCTTCGGTTCTTGATTCCTTCTTCAGACGTTGAGATAATGAAGATGGCAGCGAAGACGTTGGGGAAGCTAGCTATACCTGGTGGGAGTTTGACATCGGACTTTGTTGACCACGAGACTAGAAATGCTATAGAGTTACTTCAGACGGAGAAGCAGGAGTCTAAAAGACACGCAGCAGTGTTAATCATTGCCTCTATAGCAGAAAACTCGCCTAGTTTGTTCTACGGCTATGTCAATACTGTTCTAGAGAATATCTGGTCGGCACTACGAGATCCAAAGCTCATTATTCGCATAGATGCTGCATATGCATTGGAAAAGTGTCTTGATGTGATATATGAACGTGATTTGAATTTGAAAAAAAACTGGTTCAACAAACTCATTGAAGGTGCTTCTACTGGGTTCAAAATGAACACCAGTGAGTCAATACACGGATCTTTATTGGTTTTCAAAGAATTGGTCAAAAAGGGTGGCATGTTCATCCAGGACAAATACGATGCCATTTATGAAACTTCATTCAAGTACAGAGAACACAAATATAACATCATAAGACAGGAAGTAACTCACATTATACCACTATTGGCTTCTTATAACCCACAAAAGTTTATTGAAAGATATTTACATCGAACTTTACTATTTTATTTATCCCAGCTGAAGGAAGAAAGTGAAAGAGCTCCAATTCTAATATCCATCGGCGATATTGCCTATGAAGTTGAAGGACAAATAACGACTTATCTTGATGCAATCCTGGATAATATAAGAGAAGGATTAAGCTCAAGAACAAAAGTTCGCAGAGATGTTGAACCAGCAATTTTCTACTGTATTGGTAAATTAGCATCAGCTGTTGGACCTGCATTAACCAAGCATCTACAGAAAGATATATTGGATTTACTACTGTCATGCTCTCTGAGTGACCATATGCGAGATTGCTTATTGACGTTGACCCAAAGAATTCCACCTTTGGAAAACACAATAAATCACAAGACATTGAACATTCTAAGTCTAAGCTTATCAGGTTACCCATTCAGTCAACCAGGTTCTCCTAATTCACCTAAAGTTATGAATCCACAACTAGCTAGACAATATAGAGATTCAATGGGGTCAAGGAATGGAGGTGTAAGTGATGACTATATTATTATTCAAGCTTTAAAAATGTTAAGTTTCTTTAACTTTAAAAACGTGTCGTTATATGAATTTGTTAGATACTGCACTATAACCTATATTGAGCATGAAAATCCAGATGTTCGTAAAATTGCTGCTTTAACTTCGTGTGACTTATTTCTGAAGGATTCTGTTTGCTTTCAAACGTCAAGTTACTCATTGAATGCAATATCAGAGGTTTTGGATAAACTACTCACTATTGCAATAACAGATCCAGTTGCTGAAATAAGATTGGATGTATTGAATTCTCTGGGGAAAAATTTCGATCCGCAATTATCTCAAGCTGATAATGTTCGATTATTATTCATGGCTCTAAATGATGAAGTTTTTGGCATACAAAAAGTTGCCATACAAATAATTGGTAGATTATCGTCTATAAATCCCGCATATATTGTTCCATTTTTGAGAAAGACTTTGATTCAGTTATTGACAAAGTTGGAATACTCAACTGCAAGTCGCAAAAAGGAAGAAAGCGCAACATTGTTATCACTGTTGATAAACTCCTCCAATAGTGTCACCAAACCTTATGTTAAGCCTATTATCGATGTTCTACTTCCTAAATCAAGAGACAAAAGTGCCTCTGTTGCTTCAAGTTCTATGGCAGCCTTGGGTGAGTTATCAGTTGTTGCTGGTGAGGACATCAAACCGTTTATTTCTGAGTTGATGCCCTTAATCATTGAAACGTTTCAAGATCAAAGTTCTTCTTTCAAAAGAGACTCTGCCCTAAAGACACTAGGACAACTTGCTGGATCATCTGGCTATGTTATTCAGCCATTGTTGGACTACCCACAACTTTTAGGTATAATAACAAATATTCTAAAATCTGAAACTTCACCTTCTATAAGGAGAGAAACAGTGAAATTATTAGGTATATTAGGGGCGTTGGATCCGTATAAACATAAGGAAGTTGAAAGAACCTCGAAAAATATCACCGTGGAGGGCCCGCCAACTGATGTTGCGTTGTTAATGCAAGGTATGAGCCCATCAAATGAAGAATATTATCCAACAGTGGTTATCAGTACATTGATGAAGATCGTCAAAGATTCGTCACTGACTGCGTATCACTCAAGTAGTATCCAGACCATCGTTTTGATTTTCAAAACTATCACTGTCACTTGCTTGAAATTCACAGGAAGTACTATTAGTGCAATTATTACTGTTATGCATACATGCCCTGCATCGATGTACGAATTCTATTTTCAACAATTGAGTGCTTTGATTGGTATAGTTAAACAGCATATCAGACCTCATTTATCTGAAGTTTTTGACGTGATTAAAGAATTTTTTCATTTGCAGAACTTACAAGTGACAATTATATCACTAATTGAAGCAATAGCAAAGGCACTTGGTGGTGAATTTAAAATGCATCTACCAGCTGTCTTGCAACTCTTGTTAGATGCATTGGGAAATGAGAAGGCTCCAAATGTTTCACTTAGAGTGTTAAAGGCCTTCCTTGCATTTGGCTCTAACATCGAAGAGTTCATTCATTTAATTATTCCAAATATTGTGAAACTATTTGAATACGGTCCACAACAAGTTAGAGTATCAGCTATTGTGACTATTGGTAAATTATCCAGAAATGTAAATTTCAATGATATGCTATCAAGAATTGTTCACACTTTGTTGCGGGTACTTGCGACTCAAACTGACGAATTAACAAAAGCTTCTATGAATACTTTAAGTTTCTTGCTTCTTCAAATGGGTACTGAGTTTACTGTTTTTATTCCAGTAATCAATAAAACCCTCGTCAGAAACAAGATACAATCACCAGTTTATGACCAGCTAGTTAACAAACTATTGAATGATGAACCATTACCTCATAATCTTGTTTTTGATAAAGAAAATGATAACACAGATGCGATGGAGCCAGTTGAGCAGCCTTCAAAGAAACTACCAGTTAATCAACAAGTTTTGAAAAACGCATGGCAATGTTCTCAATGTCGTACAAAGGAGGATTGGCAAGAATGGAGTCGAAGATTAAGCGTACAACTATTGAAAGAATCTCCTTCACATGCTTTGAGAGCTTGCTCTCAATTGGCAGGTAGTTACCATCCATTGGCAAGAGATCTTTTTAATGCGAGTTTTGCAAGTTGCTGGAGTGAATTATATACACAACATCAAGAGGAATTGGTCCAGTCATTATGTTTAGCTTTATCTTCTCCAAATAATCCTCCAGAAATCTACCAGACGTTGTTGAACCTTGCTGAATTTATGGAGCATGATGATAAACCTTTACCAATCCATATTTCCACTTTAGGTCAATACGCACAAAGATGTCATGCGTACGCAAAGGCTTTACACTATAAGGAATTAGAGTTCAGTCAGGAACCATCAACTCCAACCATTGAAGCTCTAATTAGTATCAACAACCAGCTTCAACAATCTGATGCTGCTATTGGTATACTAAAACATGCCCAACAGCATCATGATTTACAATTAAAAGAAACATGGTATGAAAAGCTTCAAAGATGGGAAGATGCATTGAAGGCTTATAATGATAGGCAACAAGACACTGTTGAAACCACGATGGGTAAAATGCGTTGTCTGCATGCATTGGGTGAATGGGATCAATTATCACAATTAGCCCAAGAAAAATGGACGAGCTCATCAACTGATTTCAAAAGGGCAGTTGCACCTCTTGCAGCCGCAGCCGCTTGGGGTCTTGGTCAATGGGAAAGAATGGACACCTATATTACTGTTATGAAACCAGAATCTCCTGACCGCTCTTTCTTTAATGCAATTCTTTCTCTTCATCGTAACAATTTTGAAGATGCGTCTACACATATTTTTAGAGCTAGAGATTTATTGGTTACTGAGATTACAGCTTTGGTAAGTGAAAGTTATAGCCGTGCTTATGGTGTTGTTGTTAGGGTACAGATGTTGGCAGAGTTGGAGGAAATAATAAAATATAAAACTTTACCACAAAATTCTGACGCTCGTGTGGTCATGAGAAAGACTTGGAATGCGAGATTATTAGGGTGCCAAAGAAATGTTGATATTTGGCAACGGATGTTAAAAGTTCGTACTCTTGTTGTTAAGCCAAAGCAAGACATGGAAATGTGGATCAAATTTGCAAATCTATGCAGAAAATCAGGGAGACTGGGACTCGCTGAGAAATCTTTGAACTCACTATTAGAAGAAGGTGATGATCCAAATACTTCTAAAGCTCCACCGCAAGTTGTTTATGCACAACTGAAATATATGTGGGCGACAGGTTCAAGAAGAGAAGCATTAAGTCATTTAATAGATTTTACCTCAAGAATGTCTCACGATTTAGGATTGAATCCTGATGATTTAATTACTCAACCTTTACCATCCCACAGTAGTATCAAAAATGTTGAAGAATATACAAAATTACTAGCCAGATGTTTTCTAAAACAAGGTGAATGGCAAGTTGCATTACAGAATAATTGGAGAAGGGAAAGCTCTGAGACTATTTTAGGTTCCTATTTATTAGCTACCCATTTTGATGGCAAATGGTACAAAGCATGGCATAATTGGGCTTTGGCTAACTTTGAGGTAATATCTTATTTGACCTCAAAATCTGCTATCAGTGAAACGCATGAAGGTGAACCATTATATGCACATGATTTAATTCAGCAACATGTTGTTCCTGCAATAAGAGGATTTTTCCATTCTATATCCTTATCAGAATCAAACCCACTGCAAGATACTTTAAGATTATTAACGTTATGGTTCACATTTGGTGGATTACCTGAAGCTGCCCAAGCTATATCAGAAGGGTTCACTATGGTAAAGATTGATACTTGGTTGGAAGTTATTCCACAGTTGATTTCACGTATTCATCAACCAAACCAAACAGTTAGTAGATCTCTTAATGGCTTACTAACTGAGCTAGGTAAGGCACATCCACAAGCATTGATTTTCCCATTATCTGTGGCTGTGAAGTCAGATAGTGTATCTAGACAAAAAGCTGCATCCACAATCATTGATAAAATGAGAATTCATAGTTCTACATTAGTTGGGCAAGCTGAACTCGTTAGTAATGAATTAATTAGAGTTGCAGTCCTATGGCATGAATTATGGTACGAAGGACTTGAAGATGCTTCAAGATTGTTTTTTGGTGAACATAATACTGAAAAGATGTTTGCAGTTCTTGAGCCATTACATAAGATGCTTGAAAGAGGACCGGAAACTCTAAGAGAAGTTTCATTTCAAAATACATTTGGTAGAGACTTAAGTAATGCTTATGAATGGGTGTTGAGTTTCAGACGAACTAAGGATATTGCCAAGTTGAACCAAGCATGGGATATATACTATAATGTTTTCCGTCGTGTTAATAGACAATTACCACAATTACAGACATTAGAATTGCAATATGTTTCACCAAAGCTATTAGCAGCAACGGATTTAGAGTTAGCAGTTCCAGGAACATATAAACCTGGTAAACCAATAATCAGAGTTTTGAACTTTGAACCAAATTTCAGTGTCATATCGTCTAAACAAAGACCGCGTCGTTTTGGTATTAAGGGTAGTGATGGTAAGGAATATTTCTATGCTTTGAAAGGTCATGAAGATATTCGTCAAGATAATCTAGTTATGCAATTGTTTGGGTTAGTAAATACTTTATTAGTCAACGATCCTGAATGTTTTAAAAGACATTTAGATATTCAACAATTTCCAGCGATCCCATTATCACCAAAGTCAGGTATATTAGGTTGGGTTCCAAATAGTGATACTTTCCATGTTTTAATTAGGGAGTATCGTGAATCTAGAAATATTATACTGAATATCGAACATCGTATAATGTTGCAAATGGCACCAGATTTCGATAACTTAACGCTGTTACAAAAAATTGAAGTTTTCACCTATGCTTTAGATAATACGAGAGGTCAAGATTTATACAAAGTTTTATGGCTAAAAAGTCGATCTTCAGAATCTTGGTTAGATAGAAGAACTACTTACACGAGATCATTAGCCGTCATGTCTATGACTGGGTATATTTTGGGATTAGGGGATAGACATCCATCGAACTTAATGTTGGATAGGATTACTGGTAAAGTTATTCACATTGATTTTGGTGATTGTTTCGAAGCTGCGATTTTAAGAGAGAAATATCCTGAAAAGGTTCCATTTAGATTAACGAGAATGCTAACGTATGCGATGGAAGTTAGTGGAATTGAAGGTAGTTTTAGGATTACATGTGAACATGTTATGAGGGTTTTACGTGATAATAAAGAATCCTTAATGGCTATATTGGAGGCATTTGCATATGACCCATTGATTAACTGGGGATTCGATTTACCAACCCAAGCGATAGCAGATGCAAGTGGTATTAACCTTCCACAAGTCAACGCAACAAACGGAGATGAACACAAAGTTGCTAAATCGGAAGCTCAACAAAAAATAGAGATTAGAAACGCAAGGGCTTCCTTAGTTCTAAAAAGAATCACTGATAAATTGACTGGTAATGATTTCCGTCGTTTTAAGGAATTGAGCGTTCCTAATCAAGTGGACAAGCTGATCCAGCAGGCGACGTCTGTTGAGAACTTATGCCAACATTACATTGGTTGGTGTTCATTCTGGTGAATAAACCGGTTATATATATGTGTCTTGTAGTAATAGCTCCACCTGCTCGTTCCACTTGACTATCACTGAATGGCCCTCCACCGGCAGCTGCAGCTCCTCGTCAAAGTACTTGTTGTTCAAGATCTTGCCTATGGCGAGTTCCTTCTGTGCCAAAACGAGTAACTCTTTGGCTCTTTGTGACTTGAATGATAAGTAATGTAGAGTACCTATTATTCTCCCAACTGCGATACCGAGCTCTCCACCCAACGGGTAGCCCGAGTCGAACCCCCTCTGCAACGATTCCTCCTTCGACGACGATATACCGTCTAGGTAGCCCTGTTTCCCGTGGGTCCTTCTCAATGCTGCAATCTCTTTACTCTCCATCTCATCCGTGCGTTGGCCATAGAACTCGTCATCAGGTGCAACAAACTCGTCCTCACTCGCCCACACCTCGCTCTCACTATCCAGCACGTCCTTACTCATCGCCTAGCCTTCTATCACTTGATATTAACACAATACTTTGTATATTAGTACCTGTATCTACTTCTTCGGAAGAAAAAAAACTCAGGGTAACTATCTACCGGCTATTTTGTGAATTTAGAGAATTTTGAAGGCCTTTCTTCCCATTTTATAAAAGGCCAATAGATGTCCCACGCCGATATTTTGACCCAGGTGAGTCCTGAGAGTGCTGGTAGGGGTGCGACGTCGATTGACGAGGATGTTGATTTGGGGTCGTCGATCAAGTTGAATGTTCGTGGTAGGATGTTTGAGATTACGAGAGATCAGTTGATGAACTTACCCGAAAGTGTGTTGCTATGTCTTTTCCCAAATGGAGTATTCATCGATGTTAATGGGAATGCGATAACAAATCTCACGGAGCAGGACGTTGTGTATGTTAATTTTGATGCTTCTTGCTTCAGTTATATCATTGAGAGCTTCGCTGCAGCTGCGAAGAAGCTGCCGGAGACTGCGAAGACAGAGGTTTATGATACGTACCAGACTCCAGATATCGAGGTGTTGAGCGAGAAGCCTGCCATAATTGTGTTGAGGGAGGACCTCGATTACTATATCATTCCTCCTAACAAGGGGATCAGTCCGCAGGGGATTAGGAATATCAAGGCAGCTGCAGGTAGCTACTTGGCTGGTCGGCAACAGGTTTTTGATGGGCTAGGTTATGGCAGTGGTAAGAAGTTGGGCCCTGCAGAGGAGCATTTGTTGGAGATGCTCTGCTCTTCAGGGTTCGAGATTGAGAGCAACTGGGGCCATAGGTCTGCAGAGCCTGGTAAGACAGTGCTGACGTCGTTGGCCCTAGTGGATCTAAAACAGCCAGAGCCTGTACCAGAGTCACCACAGTTGGATCCAGTTGTGTCGAATTCAAGTGTAAAACAACCAAGAAGATCACGATTGGCTTCGTTGGCCAACTCAGCTGCGAGATCAGCTTCACGTTCCGTTTCGAGGAACAGATCAAGCTCTAGAAAGACAAAGAGTGCGGGCACCTCGTCTAAGTTGCTACTGTTTTGGAGAAAACCTGCTCGCAAGTGTTGGTGGTCAAATGATGAAGTTGAGCTAAAAGTCCCAGGAATTTTAGGAGAAGATGGATTAAAAGAAACAGTTACAGTACACATCCACATAAGGCGAGTTTGGACTCTCGAACTTTCTGTAATAGGCGTTCATTGAGATATGTTAATAGATAATTTATGATTATTGGAAAGACTTTTGTAGTGAAAAAAAAAAATCGCGTATATGAAAAAAAAATAAAAAAAAAAGTCGCGTAAGTACTTAATACCCACTTTAACAATGTCTTCAGCTGCTTTTTTTGGAAGAAAGGAGAGTAATGAGTCTCATGAGATTGTAGAGAGACAATTGCCCTGGGTTGAGAAATAGTGAGTATGAGAGTTTTGATTGGCTAACTTTACTAACGAAAAACCAGTCGTCCAAAGAATTTGGATGAAGTTACTGCTCAAGATCATGCTGTGACTGTTCTCAAGAAGACCTTAGAGTCTGCAAATGTGAGTTCTTCAAGACAGACAACGATTCTCTTTACTAATATCTAGTTACCACACATGTTATTTTATGGACCACCAGGCACAGGTAAAACGTCAACTATTCTAGCACTAACTAGAGAACTATATGGGTAAGTATCATGGGAGCTTCATAATTTACAAATATTAATAAAATAGTCCAACTTTAAGTAAGTCGAGGGTATTAGAACTTAACGCATCAGATGAGAGAGGTATATCAATTGTTCGTGAGAAAGTCAAGAATTTCGCAAGATTAACTGTATCAAATCCATCATCAGAAGATTTACAAAATTATCCTTGTCCTCCTTATAAAATCATTATTTTAGATGAGGCAGATTCCATGACCTCAGATGCACAATCTGCTCTGCGTAGAACCATGGAGACTTATTCTGGAGTTACAAGATTTTGTTTGATTTGTAATTATATAACAAGAATCATTGATCCATTAGCTTCAAGATGTTCAAAATTCAGATTCAGACCTTTAGATAACAAGGACACTTTGGCAAGATTACAATTCATTTCAGATGAGGAGAAGATAAGGTTACAAAATGGTGTGTTAGAAGAAGTTTTAAAAATTGCTAATGGTGATTTACGTAAGGCCATTACATTTTTGCAATCAGCTGCAAGATTATATTCAGCTAATGCTGCTGCTGATGATACGATATCAATTGAAAGTGTAAGAGAAATTGCAGGTTCAGTACCAAGTGAAATTCTGCAATCATTATTAATCCAAGCAAATTCAAAGGAATTTGATAAGATTTTTCAAGTTGTTGATAATATAATAAGTGAAGGATGGAGTGCAGTGGAAATAGTTAACCAATTACACGATGAATTAATTCTGAATGATAATTTTTCATCAAAGCAAAAGAATGAGTTCTCAGATATTTTATTTGAAGCGGATAAAAGATTAACAAATGGTACTGATGAACATATTCAACTGCTAAATTTATTAACAAAGATCTCGCAAGTTTTATAAGTAAATATAAAATTTTAATATCACTACGTTTCTTGTAAAAAAAAAAAACTAATCATTCGATTTAGTAAAGCAAAAAGGATGTTCAACTTCGCCAGTTTTTTTTTCTTATTGATTTCCCTGAGGATTTTTCAGTTGTTGTTGAGGATTTCCTTGTGGAAATCCTGGTGGTGGTGGACCATTAAAAAATCCTGGTGGAATTCTTGGTTCTCCACCTTCCTGACCTGGTACAAAGAAAAACGGTGGATGAGGTTGCTGGTTATTTGAGCCATCTGGCTGAGCTGGTGGATAAAATAGAGGTGGACCATTATTCGAGCCTGCTTGTTGTGGTTGTCTTAATTGAGGGGGGAATCCTGTGCCATTTGGTGGAGGAATAAAACGACCTTGTGGGAACTGAGGTGGATACTGTTGAGATAACCAAGGTGGTAATTGATTTGGATTGAAACCTGGTGGTGGAATTGGTGGTAATTGTTGATTTAATCCTGGATTTCCTTGGAAACCTGGAGGTGGTAGTGGTAACTGCTGTGATTTCTCTTGTTTTAAATTAGGCTTTGACTCTGCTGGCGTAGATTGTTGTGGAGTGTTCAATCTAGGAGCATCTTGTGGTTTTTCCCCTTTACTTAATAACGACAAGAAAAATGAATCTTTTAACCCACCTTGTTGTTGATTTAAACCAGGTGCTGCTTGTTGCTGTTGATGCTGATTTAGACCTGGTGGGAATGATTGAACATTTGATGATTCTTTGAAATTAAATTGTGATCTTTGTTGAGATTCAACTTGAAATGACTTTTCATTTTCCGAATACTTTTCACCTCTATCTAAGAAGGATAAAATTTTAGAAACTCCATCACCAGATGTTTCAACTTGTTTTGTTTCTTCTTGTGGAGTTGATTCAGGCTTAAAAAATGAAAAAAATTTCGAATTTTTGCCAACATCTGGTGCTGAATTGTTACTTGATTTATTTAAATTGGACTTTGATTTGAAAAAACTATCAATTGTATTATTTGGTAATTCTTCACCATCTTGGGTCAATTCACCTCTTTTTTTACGTTCTTCATTATTTATTTTAGCTTTCCATTTCTCAAAGTCATCAGCAGAACTAACCGGTCCATCTTTTTCAAATTCTGCTAACCAACTATCATCATCATGCTTCTTATTATGATGACGATTTCCATTATTATTTCTTCTATTGTTATTACCATGTCTACTATTTAAAGCCCCATGATGACCTTTTTTGCCCCCAAGATTGAAGTTCCCCATAGAGCCAGTGCTATCAACATAGTTTCTTGTCACGAACCCATTGTTATTATTTGCTCTTTGGCCCCCAGATTTGTTCTTTAATCTATAAAATCCCTTTGGTGGTAAACCTTCCGGTGCAGCAACTAAAGGCGAATTTCTCAATTTAAAAAAATCGCTTGGATTGTATCTTTTAATCTGGTTATTTGAGAATGTGAAATCCCAATCTTCAATGAATATCTCTTTATTCTTATTATCGTTTTCCTCTTTAGCATTGGAGACCTTATTATCCTGATTCAACTCAGACTCCTCCTCTTCTCTTTTATTCTCAGCTTCTTGTAAGAACTTGGTGATAGCATTGTCCTTGTCATCTACTTGCGCAGGAATGAGTGATATTATCGATGGATCCTCAAATTGTGCCATTATGTATATATATATATATCTTTTTGAACTTAATGGATCTCACCAAACCAAATAAAAACAACAAAACCAACCAAAACCTCTGATAATCAATAAACAATATATACCAAATGACCTTTCAAAAACTAAGTCAATTCAATTATAACTAATCTCAAAGAGTTGATATACCCTTGTATTTACGCCTGCTTAATGAAAGTTTTTTTTTGCTGTTGAAATATTGAAGGTTTGGGGATTCCGGGAGAAAAATATGGTCGGATATTCTCATTTGTATGGGAAGAGTCACGTTACTATAAATTACCTTTTATAGAAGTCACGTTACCAGAAATTACCTGTTTAGGATAAAGTATATATATATATATATATATATATACACAATTAGATTATAATTTTAATTAATGCATTCATCTTTTTTTTTTTCTGTTTTTTTTTTTTTCTATGAGTCCTATTTAAACTGTAAAATGAAATTAACGAAATATTTTCTAAATTCTTTATTATCTAAGTTGATTAGATTCTTAATTAAGTCGTCACCAACATTCAATGGCAATTGAATTTGTGGGAAATAAATATTTCTTAAGTAGGATATTAATTCTTCATTTTGAACTTGAAATAATGCTTTAAGAATATTGGATAGTTCATCAGTAATGAATCTGAACTGAGCATCCTTAACATCGAAGTTATCATTTTTAAACGGAATTTCAAAACTTAATTTGACTAAATTCTCTAATAAAAATATCGATATCCCTTCAATCTTTAAATTCAAACCAAACTTATCGTTATTATCGTTAACGTTATCATTACCAAATACTTGGGTTAATAAAACTAACGAACTCAACGATAACTTAACAATAGATAGATCATTCATGTCATTAGAATAATCAAATAAAGTCGTCAAGATTGTCGGTAAATTCGATTTATTTTGTTCAGTAATTAATAAACTTGAAACGTTATTCGTATGCAAACTAATTAATAATGTTATAAATCCCTTTTTCAATGATGCCTTTTCTCTTAATATATCTGGCATAATTTCATAAATCTCATTTTCTCCTTTATCTGATAACATTATTAAAACTTTATTTGTTAATGGAGCAAATAGCTCGTTTAGTAATTGATAGATTAATTCATCTTTATTGAAACTATGAACAATTTGTCCAATAAATCCAAGAAAATCTGTCATTTCACTAAATTTTAAATTATTTGATGCTAATATAATAGAAATTAATCTTGATAAATGATTATTAATATTCGCTTTCAAAATTGGTATGAATCTTGCAAATGAATATCGAGATGACTCTCTAATAATTTCTTGATTATTTAAATTCTCTAATGTAACCAATACAACTTCCGCAGTATTACTAAATCTTTCAATAACTTCATTGGAATATTTCTTATTTGGTGATGTATCATATTCAAAACCTCTTGCAATTGTACCAATTGCCATTAAATAATGGTGAGCTTGTAAAATTAATTTTTGTGATTTCTCTGTTGTTGAAATGATTTTTTGTAAATTTTGAAAAATTGGATTTAATAAAACATCTAAAAGTCTTAATTTTAATGAATTTTTAGAGTTATCAATTAATGAAATTAATAATCCCAAAGTCTCAAAAAGATACAATTGGTTATCAAATCTTGACGAAGCTTCGACTATTTCAGAATCTTCATCAATTTTTGGTAATTCTGCTTCGATAACTAATAAATTCATCGATAAGTCATTGACTAATCTTTCAAGTATATCATCATTTAATTGAGGCTTAGTTAATTTGACAAATCTGAAAAATAAATACCAACACCTTGATTGAACTTTTTCGTTTGAATTATATAAACCTAATGAGGTAAATAATCCTAATATATGATTTGTTAAATCAGTCTTATTGTTTGAACTATTTAAAAATGTGTAATGACGAACAATTAACTCAAAAAATAACAGTTGAATTAATGGATGATTAATTTGAATAACATTCGAATTAATGGTTTTCATTAATATTTCTTGAAATAAAAGATAAGGTTTTGATTCTTGGAGTGAAATTTTTGGGATGTTCAATAAATTATTTCTTAAACTATCAGAAAATGCAGTTAATTCAAATAATCCCAACTCAATTTGTCTCCAATCATTTGAATTTTCAAAAACAGATTGATTTATAACATTAACTAGTTGATCAACATAAAGCTCAGGATTTAAAATAGCAATAGTATCTTGAAAAGTTTTCAGTTTTGATCTAAATTCATTAAATTCTGAAATTGAATCTTCATCATCACCATCATCTTCATCATCAAACTTCATTTTAATAATAACTTTATTCAATAAGGTTGTTAGTATTTCTAAATGTGTTGAAGTAAGTTGATTTAATTTTGATAACTTTTTCAATGAAGCTAAAAAATTTGATAAGAATGGGAAAACTTGAATAGAAACATCATCATATGGATTGGCTAAGAAATTTAGAATATATTGGAATAAATTAAAGATTTGTTGATTTGCATTTGATTTGATTTCCGGAGTTGCATCTGGAGAATCTAAAATATAAGTTAATTCCAATCCAATAGAGTTATATAATTTTGCTATATGCTCAACAAAATCAATGTCATCGCCATCTAATGCTAAAGAACTAACGACACTTGTCAAATTTAAAAGAGATAATAATTGTAATTTATTCTCCGGTTTCATTTTTTTACTAATGATCTCAACTAAAGTATCACAAGATGTTGTTCTTTGAGATTGTTGAGATAAAAATTGTAGAATCAAGTTAATATAATCATCACCTACAATCAGGCTAATTTCAATCCAAGAAACCCAGTTTCCAACGACTTGTAACCCTTGTTTTAAAATATCTTGAGCCAAAGTCGTGTTCTTGTCTTTGAAATCATTCAAGATGCTTTTCCAAATCAAAGTCAATTCGCCCATATCATTAATTCTAATTGAATCTTTTAAATTATTATTTCGATCAATTAAACTTCTTTCTCTAATAATCAATTGATCGCCGATTTCTGAATGGATTGCCAACAACGTTCTTAAATACTGGTCAATAGCAATTTCGTTTCCATCAGAGATTAGTTTAGCGAAATCTTTGAAAAAGCTTGACCAAGACGATAGATATAACTGACAAAATAACGATGCGAATGATTCAGCCAGCTTATTCTTTAGAAAAGCCTGGTCGTATTGATTGTTCGAGATGATTTCACTTAGATATTGCAACAAAGAAGTCCTTATGTAATTATTTGATTCTTGCGATAGATTTGGTATATAATCACTTAAGGCCTGCAATGCAACAAACCGGATTTGATCCTGTGCTTTAATATCCTTCAGCAGCACCAAAAAAGCTTGCCACCCGTCGTTTGAAGATTTCACATCATTGAGGAATTGAATGGCCTGGTTCTTCAGATTGTAATCAGACGTCCCACTAATGGCAATTTCAACAGCTTGTTTGATCTGTTGTTCCATGGTTCAACAAACTGCGCGGCAAATATATAGAAGAACGACAATTAACTTGTGAATGACTATGAATAGCAAATAACAACTTAAAACACACACACACACACACACACACACACACACACAAAAAAAAAAAAAATTGTACCTTTTAATTTTCTCTCGCTCTGGTGAGAATTCTTCCTTTTTCACTTCCTGTTAAAAAAACACAGCGGCAACCCTTTTCTTTCAAGATATTTACAAAGCAGAAGTCAAAATTATAAACCTCAGAAATGAAAGAGAGAATGGAACCTGAATCAGCGCAAAAAAAAAAAAGAACTCTCTAAGAATCTTTATATGAACTACTGTGTCTCCAACACTAAAAAGTTGATGATGATTTTTTTTTTTTTTTTGGTCTTTGTTTTCATTTTGAAAAAGGCCTGGTTTGGAGGAGGGTAATCTACACACATAGTGAATTATTACACATATATATTTGCACACTTCACCAGCCATATCTCTTCTTAGTCTCTGTTTTGGCTTTTTTAGTACGACCTATTCTCTCCTCAAGCAGCTCAGAGTCCTGTCTGGCGTTTTTCACTAGCGAAGAAAGCTGGTTTCTACGGTTTGTGACGGAGTGTAGGTTCTTATTCTCCAGCAGCTGGCCCTGTTGTTTCAGCTCGTCATTCTGCTTGTAGAACTCGGACACATTGAATTCTCTTATTTGTGGTTCACTGGGTTCTGGTTCTTCTGTGTGCTGTTCCGGTCCTTTTATATCATGAGACTGCTGAGACTCATAAGATATTGGATTCAGTTCGTAGGTCTTTGCCGCACTCTTCACCTGTTTAAACACCAATGGCTTTTGCCTTATCGACGTTGGTACGAATGACGTAATCTCTCTGTCAACTCTCTCCAATCTGATATTATCTGGATTATCACTAAAATTTGATATAGTTGATTTAACTCCACTTCCCAAAACCCGTTTCGACACCTTCCGATTCTTTGGCGCAGGCAGGAAACTTGCAATGGAGTTCTCCTTCACTTTAGCTTCCTCTACTTCGCTATCTGACGACTCATACTGAACTAAAGACATATTGTTCCCACTTTCATAAATACAAAAGTAAGAGGGTTCTCTATTTACCCGTTTTCACATATACACGTGACATATGTAATCACATGATATACACGTGACATATGTAATCACATGATATACACGTGACATATATATATATATATATATATTTTTAAATCACATATAATGAATCTACAATTCTTGCTTCAAATTTGTAATAAAACTTTGAGATTGCGATCTACACCACATGAATCTAAATTCATCCTTCGTTTTGTTTTATATTGAAAGGCACGTTTTTAAAAATAGAACTGCCATATCGCGAAGTGTGCATTAGTCTCTCTCTTCATAACGGTTTTATACTGGTTTCATCAAAACATTCTTTATAAAAGAAAAAACCAGGGAATGGTCTCTTTCTGTTAGTAGTGCAATGGGGTTGTTTAGATCAAGCTGGGAACGTGAGGTTGACGATAATGTCTTTGATAATATAGAACTGGATCAGTTTAAAAATTACAGAGTCGGTACATTGTGGAGTTATCTATTGATGTGGATCTCTTTGTTGTTGCAAGTTGCATTTTATGGCCTTGATATCTATACATGTGTTAAGCTATTAGCTTTCAACAAATGGTCATCGGATATTGCGCCGACGATCTCATTCAGAATCACCAAATGGTTATTTGCAGCTTGTATCATTTGCTCAATAGTGTTGCTGATTTATGAGGCGATAAGAGGTTTACATGTTCTGAGGACAAACAACATATCGCTGATTTATACAAATCAGTTTGCCCAACGTTGTAAATCAATCATGGGCTATAGATACTTTTGTGTCTTTAAAGAGATTAATCCAAATTCAGGATTTGATAAAATGGCATTTTACACCTTTTTCACGTTCCATAGTTGTAAAAAATTACTTTTGGCTGATAGTCCAAGACAAGTTATCAATTCAATAACGCTTTATTCTGTTTTAAACGTTAGGTATGGGTTTCTAGAAACTATAAAGAAGATCTCATTATCTGATGGAAATCAAGCTCTAATTTTATATTCGATGTTATTTTCATTCATAATTTGGATAATCTTCATTACTGAATTATTCTTTGCAATTGTTTTTTCATTCCCAGTTTTTTTTAGAATTTTACACAAGTTACGATACCAAACATTAAGACAATATGTTTGTATAAAAGTTGATCATACTGTTCGAAAATTAGCCAAAGAATATCAAAAAACTTCCTTAAAGGGCAAACCTTCAAATATTATACCGTCTCGTATAGATATTCCAGATATTTCTAATTCTTCAACTTTGACAACTTCAAATGATCCATTTAACGATAAATTTGGTATTAGAACAACTTTTGTCGAAGCTGTACAGAAACCATTGCAAACGCATCAGAGCTCAAATCTAAGGAAAAATGCATCATTTGATTCGTATAATCAACAAAGTCTAAATAAAAACCCATCATTTGAATCATATAATCAACCACCATTAAGCCTAAGGAAAAATGCATCATCTTTTGATTCCTATTCTCAACCACCATCAATATTGACTAAAAAGCCATCGTTCGATGCTTATGATCAGCCACATGACTTGCCCTTGTCGTATAATCTACCACCGCCATATACACAAATTAGATACCCAGAAGGAAAAGTACTGGACGAAGAGAAATTGTTTGGCCAAGTCGAGCCAAACGTTGAAGAACTAGACGAGGTATTGAGTGATTCGGATAGTTTCGAGACGACACCACCAAGACATAGCTTGCTTTTGAGAATGAAAGAAATGGACTCTGAGGATTACTCAAGATTCAAACCATAATGTTTACAATTTTGCATAGTTTTAATGTAGCCATTATTATTTACAAATTCTATATACAACGTTTCTTAAAAATTCTCTTATTTTAGTTTCCTGGAAGCTTCGTATTCTTTTTTCAATTTTGCTAAATCTTCATCTGAAATTGGAGGAATTGGAATATCATCAAATGTATCTTTACCTAAGAAACTATAAGTGTAGAAATAAATACCGACTGTAACACTCGATAAAACAACAAAGGCTGCTGCATTTTTCCAGAAATATGGTTTACGGGCTCTAATCATAGCTGGTGTCATTTTAAAGGTTCTTGGATCGTAATACGGGGATCGTTGACTGAAGAGTTAGTCATCCATCACAAAGAATTCCCACTAAAGTACTCACAATACCATCTTTTCTTTTATCTTTGAATACCTTTAAATATCTTTAAATAACATGCTTTAAAAAACCTTTGCAATTTCCTTGAAAATATCAATAAACAAAACAAGTTCGCGAAACACGTGATATTTATCACGTGATATTCAAATTGGTTAGAGAAACATAAATTCACGTGATATTCAAATGTTGCTCTGACCGATGATTTGAACCCAAAAAAAAATTTAAAAGCATACAAATTTTTCATAGTGAAAGAAAGATTGTTGAAATTTACTCGAGGAAAATGTCAGCTGATATTGTGAAAGAGGACATTGTGATACCTCCAAAAGATGAAGAGGAACTGGAGCTGGAAAGATTAGTGTTTGGTGATGTCAAAGGGTTTGAGACGAATTTGAAAAATATTGATAATCTATATAATTATGATGAATTCTCAAGTGATGAATCGATTGAAGAGGAGAGTGAGAGTGATGAGGGGGATTTAGAGAGAATCAATGATGATCAACTGTTTTTTGTTGATGAAGGTGAAGAGGTTGTGGATGAGATGGATGTTGATAGTGAAAGTAGTGATGAAAGTGATGATGAGAGTGATGCATGGCACGATAGCGAAGATGAGGAAATTAATATATCGTTATTGGGCTCGGACCGGACTAAAAAACTACGCAAGACAGAAGCTGATAGTGTTGTTAATGGGAAGGCGTATATTGCGAGATTAAGATCACAGTTTGAAAAGATATATCCAAGACCAAAATGGGCTGATGATATAGAAGTTGAAGAAGAAAGTGAAGATAAGGAAACAGACAATGAAGAGGAGGAAACGGGTGATATCAGAGCGCTAGCAAAGATATTACAGTCGTCTCAAAACTATTTGAATACAAAAAACTCGAAGCTACTAGCACCAACTAAGATTGACATTGTTAGATTAAAAGACGCAAATCAGAAACATGGTTCAAAATCTGCCATACAAACACTATCATTCCATCCAACACATCCGTTATTATTAACGTCTGGTTATGATCGTACCATAAGAGTTTATCATATTGATGGTAAAAATAATAACGTTGTCACAACTTTACATTTAAGAGATACACCAATCCAAACCGCTGCATTCAATCCTAATAATCAAATGAACAAGATCTATGCTGGTGGTAGAAGACGTTATATGTATGCGTGGGATCTAGCCACTGGCAGTGTTGAGAAAATCAGCAGGTTGTATGGACATGAAGAAACACAAAGATCTTTCGAAAACTTTAAGATCTCACCAGGTGGGAAATTTCTTGGATTAATTGGTAATTCAGGCTGGATAAATATCTTATCTACTGCGACAAGTCAGTGGGTCCAGGGGTTTAAAATTGAAGGGACATTAGTTGATTTTGATTTCAGTCTCGATGACAGTTTTATCGTTGCAGTTAATTCTGCAGGAGAAGTTTGGGAATTCAGCTTAAAGACGAAGAATATTATCAAGAGATGGCAAGATGAGACGAGCATCGGCATAACAAAAGTAAGACTAGGTGGTAAGAATGATAAGTTTGTTGCCATTGGCAGTGAAAGCGGAGTTGTCAACATTTACAATAGATTTGACACTTCCAAGCCTATGGGCACATTGGACCACCTAACCACTTCCATCTCCTCCTTAGAATTCAACATAGACGGCCAGATCCTTGCTATAGCCAGCAGGGCTAAGAAGGATTCACTAAAACTTGTCCATCTACCAACATGTAAAGTATTCCAAAACTGGCCAACTTCTGGTACACCATTAGGTAAGGTCACCTCCGTCAGCTTCAGTCCAAATAGTGAGATGATTTGTATAGCTAACGAGGCTGGAAAAGCTCGATTATGGAAACTAAACCATTACTAATCCATTATTATCTCGCTAATATATCTCCTTGTAGTTTCTAACTTCCACTAAAATATAATGCCTATACTAAGAGTGCCCCGTTACCATAAACCGTTTTTTTATAATCTCTGAAAAGTAAGGAGATCAAACAAAGGTGTTGGAATAGGTAGTTGATTAGAAGTCCCTTTTGAGAGCAAGAAGTGAAGAATGGAGCAGGATTTATCAATCATAGGGGTACGCACGGTTGGTGAATTGGATAGTGTTGTTATTGAGAGAAGCCAGTCCAGTCGATCATCGAAAAGAGCCAATAGTAATAGCTCTATATCAGAACGAAACAAGTTTAGATCCAAGTTAGATAGTGTCAATCTAAGAGAGACGGATAGCGTTGGTTCAATCTGCGAAGATAAGGAGCAAGAGCCCAATGTTCGCCATTATTCAGCTAGCTCTGTGACAGACACGACAGCGATCAACAAGAATATCTTATCAGCAGTTGATTATCTATGGTCGAACAAGGTGCTGGACCCTTTGTTCCCCATTAAGTTGATTGACCAGTTGCAGCTGAAGTCAATCATGAACTGGCATTACTCGAACCCGTTACCGGAGTGTCATTCAGTTTTCCCCTGGCTACATGGGATTCATCATTCAAATATTAATCAGAGGGAGTTCTTGAACTCAGTGCTACAGTATACTTCAGTCGGGCATAATAACTTTGCCGTGTTCCAGGCACAGGCTGAGATACCAAACAAACCAAGGGGTCTGATACCTGTAAGGTCGGGTTCAATGCAGAAGCCTGAGGGGATCTTGGAATCCTCTGCAGTCATCAAAGGCTCGATAAACCCTTCAGAGGTTTTATGTTCCGTGGACGTTTCCAAGCAGGACTTGTTAAGTTCACTCAATGATCTCTTGAAGGATTTAAAAGTTGACGGATCTAATCCTGATGAATTTGAGTCGATTCTGACAACATTGTATCAAGATTGTGAAAGATTGGAGCTTTTACCTATTTTCAAGAACCTGGACCCACAAAGAGGTATTTCTTTGAGAAATTTTCACATACAAGTGACAAAACTAGCACAGATATCTGATTTCATTGTTTATTGTTTTAATGATAGCCATTTGGATCCATCATCAGAAATATGTCATTGTGTTTCTGTCGCCAGATTGTTATATTTTGCCCAGTTGAAGCACTCAATTGATCACCCAGAACTGGTTGATTCAATGTTTTCAACTCTTATTTTACAAAAAAATGATATTGACTTTTATAGAAAGTCGAAACAAAATATGAGATTGTTAGCCATTGATGAAATTCCAATAAAAGATACAATTATACCAAAAGGTAAAATTTGTTCAAAATTTGATCTAGAGGCTTTTGAAAACTGGGATATGAATTATCTCTTGCGAGAAAAGTTTGAAATAGCCAAAATGTCGTCTGCAACCTTAGTTATAAATAATGTTTGGTTTGGCAATTCAACTGATTTCCAGGTTTTAAAATTGAAAGGTGTTAAACCATTGAATAGAAAATCTTCAGTACCGTCCTATATTGACCCAAAAAACTCTACAGTTATCATTACAAAGGAGGATCTGAAATCAGGAGATGAGGATTTAATAGTAAATCCTGCAAGGGCAAAATGGAGTCTTTTTGTCAATTGTTGTGATTCTTCAAATTTCCCAAGTTTAAGTGAATTAAGTCAAATGTTATCAAAGGATATTGATCAAGATATTCATTTAAGCTTCCCACCTTCTGGTTCAATGGGCATTGGTGATTGTACTGATAGCGATTTGATTTCAATCATCAACACTTGTAAATTATTATACGTAAGGAGTAAGGAAAAGCCATCGTTGATTTATTGTTCTGATGGATATACTGAATCATCATTATTAAGCGTTTGCTTTCTGATTTACTCAACTGGGAAACCGTTGGCTGAAGTTGTTTCGGATCTTCATTTAAAATATAGCAGACCTTTTTTCTTATTCCCAACAGATGTTCAGTTAATTTCAAGAATTGAAGGTATTTTAATTTATTATTCACCTTTGAATTATGAAAATTTTGATCTAAAGAGTTTAGATATTCTAGATAATCATCTAATCTGGAAACATTTATTCATTTCAAAATCGCAAACCTGGTTTACAGAATTGAATGGTTCATTGCCTTCAAGAATATTGCCACATTTATATTTAGGTAGTTTGAACCATGCGAATTCCTTTGATTTATTAGAAACTTTTGGAATTAAAAAAATTGTTTCCGTTGGTGAATCACTAAATTGGATTGATGAAGAAACTAATTTAACGAGAAGTGTATCGAATAATAATATTACAATATTGTCTAATTTTGAAAAAGCTCCAATAAATAAATTGATGTCAATTTCCAATATTCAAGATGATGGAATTGATATGCTTACACATAATTTGAACGATATTTTAGAGTTCATTGACGAGGCTTATAACTCTAATGAAAAAATTTTAGTTCATTGCAGGGTTGGTGTTTCAAGATCTGCAACTGTTTGTATTGCTGAGGTTATGAAACGATTGAGAGTTAATCTAGTAAGAGCTTATATTTTTGTTCGGGTTAGAAGGTTGAATATCATAATTCAGCCAAATTTAAGATTTATGTATGAATTAGTGAAATGGGAGGAGAATGATAGGTTAAAGAAGTTGGAGAAGAAGGTCAAAGAATTAATCAATAGTCCAATTCACTCAAAGAGCTTATCAGATTCAACACTTTCATCTCTATCCGATTCTGATTCATTAGCTGATATTTCACGTTCTTCACAAGTGGTTCATTCAGTATCACAATTGAACACTAATTCTGCAAGACTGGAGGATGTTATTAGGACTTTCGATAATAATGAGGATAATGATGACACATGGTTACGTGATGTTGATTGGCATATTTTATGCAGGGAGATAGATCTTTTGAATAAGGCGTATATAAGGGTGTGAGGAGTTATGTTATATATCTGTGTCTACATATACATATATATATATATATATATAAGGAAGGGGGTGCTTTCGATTGAGGGTTTGTGTTTTGGGGGTTTTAACAGTTATGGGTTTGCGTTCGTTTTTAAAGGTGATTTTTTTTATGATTTTAATATAGTTTTGGAGATGGTCATGATAAGAGTGTATAAGTATAAGTATACAGTTTATTAGCTATCTTTTGTCTCTACAATAGTGATTTGAATATAGAAATTTGGTATATTGAATATTAATTGCGGGTAACAGAAGTTTTTTTTTTTTTTCCTTCGAGAACTGAAAAATTAAGTCAAGTGTTGGAAATCAAGACTAAAAGACAAGTGAGATGAGAGCTAGTTCTATTCTCAATTTTCAAGGATCAGCTGTGTCGTTTCTGGTAAGACCATGGAAGAAGGAGAAAGATGGTACTTTGTTCTATGGTTTGACAAAATCTGGTTCTAGAAGACATGCCTTGACTACCAAGCAAGGTAACAAGAATTTCTATAAAGGTACAAGATCTTCAGGTGTTGGTAGACATACAAGAAAAGGACGCTATATAATACAGTGGAATAAAGTGAGAACGTTTGTTGTTCCAGCGAATTTTAATCCTAACTTAAAACCATTGGTATCACCAAATGCACCACAAATCGAAAATGAATATAAGGGATATCCAAAGGGTCCATTGGATGCAAATCTCTATTTTACTAAGTTGAGAGAATATATCTTCCATGGGAAGACCGAGACTGAAGCCTCACAGTTAAAGGACAAATATTTAGAGAGAGGTTGAAACGGTGTACATAATTTACGTTTTGAAATGACAAAATAAAAAAATAAAAAAAAAAGAAACTGTAAAGGTCTATTGATCCTGCATCACTATATCATGATCGTTATCTCTCTCCTCGTCATCGGTGTTGACCTGCACACCTTCATCTTCCTCGTCTTCTTCATCACTTTCCGGTAGCTCTTCTTCTTCAATCTTTTCAGAGTCTCTATGTTTCCCAAAGTTTAGAACAGTCTGGCCTTTGGACAACGGTTCTTTATTCCCACTCGAGTATTTAACTTTACCTTGCTCAACTAATTTTTTCAAATTATGAGTCTTTGGTACGGTATCGCTTAAAAAATGTAATTGCTCAATACTTGAAGCTGCTGATGAAAAATCTTTATATTGTAGTTTCTTACGCTTTTCAGACCGTGCTATCAACGACGCTTGCTCTGTAAAATACTGAATGAACAATTCAGTCGCAACTGCCGTGGTGAATACTGCAGCTTCAGATGCTGATACATGTTCCAGATCTGTCTTGAAAATCTTTTTAATCTTAGACAGTGGCAACACCGATGTTCCATTAGCCTCTCCTTCCTCATCTTCACCACTTTCATTTTTTTCCTCTTTAGTATCATTAGCTGTATCGTCATCATCTATAGTTTCATCTTTCAATTCCTTCGAATTGTCGCCTTCATTCTGTACACCATCTATCTTATCAACCTGGCTTGTTGAGAATGAATGCAGCTGTGGTACTTCCGTAGCCATTCTATTATACGTTTTAAGCTGAATAACTTCTTCTAAATAACGCGTAAAGGCTTAAAAACTCTGATGGAAAGTATACTGATTATATAATATATTACATAATTGAAAAAATAATATTATGTAATCAATTACATAATTTGTTACATAATCAAGTCAATATGATTATGTAATTGGTAATGGCACTCAAGTCCGACGTTTTTGCTTAAAAGCGTAATAGCACGTGACACTCTTCCGTTTTTTGGTATAAGGGATTTTCCAAACTTATATATATATATATAAAAAAAAAAGAAGATTGGGATAAAGGAGAAGAGAATTAATTGAAGCCATGATCAAGACTTTTGCTCGTTCGTTGAGTACTACTCGATCGTTGAATAAGTTCGTCCCAATTGTTTCTGAGAATGGGATTGCAGGTGCAGTTGGTAACACTCCGTTGATCAAACTGGTTAAATTAAGTGAAGAATTAAAGAGAAACATCTATGGTAAAGCCGAGTTCCAAAACCCCGGTGGATCAATTAAAGATCGTGCTGCTTTGTACTTGATTAAAGATGCTGAGGATAGAGGAGTATTGAAGCCAGGTGGTACAGTTGTTGAGTCAACAGCTGGTAACACCGGGATTGGCCTTGCTCATATTTGTCGCAGTAGAGGTTATGATTTAGTCATTTATATTCCAAATACGCAAGCACAAAGTAAAATTGATACTCTAAGACTATTAGGTGCCAAAGTCTATCCAGTTCCACCAAAGCCATATGATGATCCGGAAAATTTCAATCATAAGGCAAGAAGACACGCAGAGAGTTTAGATAACGCAGTCTGGGCAAACCAGTTTGATAATTTGGCAAATAGAGAAGCTCACATTGAAACCACTGGGCCTGAGATCTGGAATCAGTTAGACGGTAAAGTTGATGCCTTCACATGTTCAACAGGTACTGGTGGTACATTTTCCGGAGTTACAAGATATTTAAAGGATATTTCTAATGGCAAAGTTAAATCATTTGTTGCAGATCCGCCTGGTTCGTGTGTATATTCTTATGTCAGATCAGGTGGTAAAAGCTTAGCAAGAGAAGGTGGTTCTTTTACTGAAGGTATTGGCCAAGGTAGAATCACTGATAACTTAAAACAAGATATTGATACCGTTGATGGTGCCATTTTTGTTCCGGACTCTGAGACAATTGCTACCCTGTACAGATTATTAGACGAAGAAGGATTGTATTTAGGTGGTACAGGTGCATTGAACGTTGTTGCAGCTGCCAAAGTCGCAAAGCAATTACCAGAGGGCTCAAATATTGTTACTATATTGGCTGATTCTGGTCATAAATATAGTGATCGTATCTTCTCACGTAAATGGTTAGAGTCGAAGGATCTTTATAAGCATATCCCAGAGAATTTGAAGAAATATGTTGTATATGAATAAAATGTATATATATACTTTCCCTTTAGATAATTCCGTTAATCCCATTAACTCCGTCATAAATAAATAATATAATAATCATATTGACTCTCCAAAAATGTAATTAAGATCATAAATGGGTAAAAACAATTGTAGTTATTGGTGCTGGGTTTTTTGGAACTTCTTTAGTAAATAGATTAGCAAGAAGTAAAAAGGGTTATGATATAAAATTAATATCTCCTTCTAAATATGGATATTTTGTTGTTAGTTCAGTTAGAACTTTAGTTACAAACGAGGTCAATGATTCAGTATTTCCATTAAAAGATGTTGTTGATAAGGATGTTGATATCGTCATTGATGAGGTTGTTTATTTTGATTCTGAGATTGTGTCATTAAGTAATAGGGATATAAAATATGATGTTTTAGTTATTGCAACTGGTGCTGAAAGGGATAGTCCAATTGGTTCGACCTACAAGTTCAAAGATAATGCTGTTGAATATTTTCAAAATCAACATGATCAGATTGCCAAGGCAAAGAATATTGTTTTCATTGGTGGAGGTTATATTAACTTGGAACTAGTTGGGGAGATTAGTGACAAGTATCAACAAGACTTGAAAGAGGGTAATAAGAAAATCACTATAGTTCATAGTGAGGACAAACTTTTACCCAAGAATGAGATATATACAGAAAAGTTGAGGGATGCTTTAACTGGTTATTTCAAGAAATTGGTTGGCGTAGAAGTATTATTAAATTCTCGTGGCGAAGGATCGTCTAATGAGGTTATAGTAGGAGACAAGACGATTCCAGCAGACCTTATTATTAAAAATGTTGGTGTTTCTCCTTCTGTTCCACCACATAGAATACCAGACTTGACTAATTCCAAAGGGTTTATTAAGATTAATGACTCTTTCCAGATTGTCAATGGTTCCAACATATTTGCCATTGGCGATGTTAGTGATTTCAACTACAGAGGGTTACTTGAACGAGACTACTGGTTAAAATGTCTTGCTAACAATATTGCCCTAGTACTAAATGGGAATTCTAATCTTGGGACGATCAAAAGGCCATCTGGTACCAAAATAGCATTTGTAAGTCTTGGACCTAAAAATGGTATAGGTCAATTAAGGATACCATACTTGGGGACAGTTTTGGCACCTCAATGGTTTGTTGTGACTGCAAAGTCTAAGAAGCTTTTTGTTGATAAGGCTAGAGATCTTTTTGCTAATAGCTAATGGTTAGAAGTTTATTTTAGCTATATATAATGATAGCACCCTCTCAGAACATTGTAGTGAAAAAATGCTTTGTAGCAAGCCTACACCTTAGTAGGACAGGTAAGAGCACCTTAGCTAGACAGCCCAACCATAGCAGTTGTACCTGCTTGGGGATTGATCCCGTATATTTTCCGAATGTGTCAGCCAAAAACTCAACAAATAAAAGACTGACAGTGTTACTCATCACGATGGCAAAAGGGAAATGGAGGAATGCTCTCCACCAAGTTGTAAAGAATATCTTCTTTGACTTCGTGGTATTGTTTGCTGAGAGTAAGTTTTTTTGAGAGCTTCAAAAAGGAATCTTGACTAACAGGTTATATATAGTTGTTGTGTATATATTCTTTAGAGAAGTTAAAGTTAGAGGGTCGTATAATCTCCCGAAAACAGGTCCAACTCTAGTTGTTGTTGCACCTCATGCCAATCAATTTGTTGATGGTGCTATAATCATATCTCAAGTTAGGAACGTTGCTAATAGAAATTCACCTCCAATTATTGCTGAAGCTTCTTATAAGAAGAGATTTATTGGATTTTGGGCCAAATTAGCTGGTGCTATACCAGTTCCTCGAGCTCAAGACAATTTGAAATTCGTTGAGGGAGAGATTTATGTTAAAGATGATGATTTTAGAAGAATTTATGGTAAAAATACAAATTTTACTAAATTAACAACAAAGGGATTAATTGGATTACCACAATCTGCTGGTAATTCCACTATTGAAGAGATTATTAGTGATACTGAATTAACTGTCCGTAAACCTTTTAGAGGTGAAAAGGCTCTGAATTTTTTAAAACAAGGTACAAAATTTAAATATTCACCAAAAATTTCCAGTGAAGAAACATTTCAACATGTTTTTCGTGAATTACATGAAGGTGGGATTATTAATATCTTCCCTGAAGGTGGTTCTCATGATAGACCTGATTTATTACCAATTAAAGCTGGATTTGCCATAATGGCTTTAGGTGCAGTTGCATCACGTCCAAATTGTACTGTACAAATTGTTCCCACTGGATTAAATTATTTCCATAGAAATAAATTTAGATCAAGGTCTGTTATTGAATTTGGTACTCCTATTAAAGTGACTGCAGAAGATGGTGAATTTTATAAAACAAATCGCCGTGAAGCTGTATCAAAATTATTAGAGGAAATCACTACTGCTTTAAAGAGTGTTACAGTCACTGCTCCAGATTATGATACTTTAATGGTTATTCAAGCTGCAAGACGATTATATGCCAAAAAAGTTCCATTGTCCTTAGTTGTTGAAATGAATAGAAAGTTGTTAACTGGATATACTCACTATAAAGATGATCCAAGAATTGTCCATTTAAAAAATGCTGTCATTGAGTATGATAGAAAGTTAGATCGATTAGGTTTAAAAGATCATCAAGTGGAATTAGCTACAAGAAATCGATTAGATAGTTTTGGTAAACTAAGTTATAGATCAGCCAAATTAGTTTTCTTATTTATTTTAGCATTGCCTGGAACAATTTTATTTGAACCAATATTCATCATAACTGATCGTATTGCCAAAAAGAAACAAGCTGAGGCACTCGCAGCTTCAGTTGTCAAAATTAAAGCAGTTGATGTCATAGCCTCATGGAAAATTATAATTGCCACTTTATTAGCTCCAGCTCTTTATGTTACATATTCAATAATAGGACTACTATTAACCAGGAAATATAATATTCTTAACGGAGCTTCAACAAATGGATTTATTCTGTACGTTTCAATATATGCTGTTCTAGTATTGACTACATATGCATCTCTAAGAATTGGAGAAACAGGTTCAGATATTTTCAAATCTTTACCACCTTTAGTTGAATCGGTTTTTGGATCAGAAAAGGAATTATTGGAATTGAAGGAAACAAGAGAAAGATTATCATTAGAGATAACCGAAGTTGTCAATATTTTAGGACCAAAAGTTTTCCCTGATTTTGATACTTTTACCAAAAAGCATCATAAAATTATTGAAGTCTATGATAACAAAGAAGAGAAACGTGGTAGAACAACAGGGTATGATGCAGAATCTTTCCAATCAAGATCAACCTCGACATCTTCTCAAGTTTCCAATGCCTTATCCAGAGTTAACTCTGAAGGTTACTTATCCGATATTCCTATTCTTGGTGATGGTCATAGTCACAATTCAGTGGATTCTTTACAAACAAATGAGAGTAGTTCAAGTGAAAACGAGGCAAAAGTTAAAATAACTAAAGCGATGAGAGAAAAGCTTGATTGAAAAAAAAATATTTACAAATTACTTTTTATATATTTATGTATTTTTTTATTGAATATTTTTGTATACCAAACCAACCGAAACTAAATGATATATATGAATGAATTTTAATGTACAAAAATCAATGTAAAATATGCAACTCGAAATGAGCAAGATATGTAAGAATGCAAATGGATTTCGTAAGAGAATTAATAAATGGTTGAGAGGTTAAAAACCCTCTCTTTTTTGGTTGGGATATATTTTTTTTTTGTTTAACAAGAAACTAAATCAACAACTTCAAGTTTAATTTCGGTACATTGTTTACCTAATGACTGGTCATACAAGTTGTAGAAAGTACCTGATAAACATTGGTAGAAGACATCATTGTCACCAATGGCTAAGTTACCATCTTCAGTAATAGACCAACCAGCAGCGTAGATGGCACCGGCTTGTGGTGGTGGACCATCGAATTGGAATTGTCTGTTAGCAACAATGGAACCAATTCTACCAGCAGAATCAGTTAAGATACCATCTTTCAACGATAAAGTTAATGAACCATCGTTTTTACATGAAACTTTGTCAATGGTGATACCATCTGATGAAGCAGTTGAACTTGCAGAAGCGGAAGCAGAAGCAGAAGAGGTTGAAGTTGATGAAGTTGTCGAGTAAGTTGAAGCTGGCGCAACAGTGGTTGAGTTAGCAGAGGTTGAAGCTTGAACTTGACCGTCAGTGATTTGAGAGACACCTGATTTAGTGCTAGTAGTAGCTTTAGAAGTAAGGGAAGTAGTAGCTTGAACTTGACCATCAGTGATTTGAGAAACAGCTTTAGCAGTTGTAGTTGAAGCCTGGATTTGACCATCAGTGATTTGAGAAACGGCTTGGGCGGTGGAAGCTGACTTCTTAGTAGCAGTTGAAGCCTGGATTTGACCATCACCAATTTGAGAGACAGCTTGAGCAGTTTGCTTTGCTGTAGCGGTTGAGGCTTGGATTTGACCATCGCCTATTTGGGAAACGGCTTGAGCAGTTTGCTTTGGAGTAGCAGCTGCAGTAGTAGCTTGGATTTGACCATCAGTGATTTGAGAGACAGCTTGAACAGTTTCAACTGCGGTGTGGGTAGCAGTAGTGGCCTGAACTTGACCATCAGTGATTTGGGAAACAACTTGAACGGTTTGAGTGTGGGTTACAGCAGAACCTTTAACAGTGGTAGTTTGAGTATGGGTCTGAGTAGCAGTAGAGGCTTGGACTTGACCATCGGTGATTTGAGTAACAGCCTGGACGGTCTTGGTTTTAGTGACAGCTGAACCGTTAACAGTAGTAGTTTGAGTATGGGTCTGAGTAGCAGTAGAGGCTTGGACTTGACCATCGGTGATTTGAGAAACAGCCTGGACAGTAGAGACAGCAGCCTTGGTTGAAGTTGTTGCTTGGATTTGACCGTCACCGATTTGGGAAACAGCTTGGGCAGTAGAGACAGCAGCCTTAGTTGAAGTTGTTGCTTGGATCTGACCGTCACCGATCTGAGAGACGACATCTCTCTTAGCTCTACTCGACGTTGGTTGGATTTCAGAACCAGTTAATGGAACAACTGCAATACCGAACGTTTTATCGTAGTTTGTAACTGCACCAGTTGGAGCTGCAGCCTTTGGAGTTAAAGTAGTCCATGGTTCAGATGGAATATAGGCAGCTAAAGAAGAGCCAATTAAAGAAGCAGCGGCAAAGGTCAATTTGTATTGCATTTTATATAATAAGAGTAAAGGGGAAAGCAAATATTGTATATGAGAGAGAGAGATATGAAGAGTTTATATATAAATTCCAAGAATCTAATAATAAACTGTGTTACCCTTTGTGCCCATATGGGTCGATCCAATCACAAACCAATAGGCACTATACCATGGGCTTGGTGCCTCATGCATGTAATTTACCAATAGATATTCCCATTAGTCATTACATCACGAAATCGGTTAAAACTCAACGAAATTTACTCAATTGGGGGGGGCGCTCTAATTATAGAAATGGTTATTTAGTGTGCAATGTGGGTATTTTCCCACTTTAATGCATGTTATTACATTTCCTAAAGCGGAATGGATTCCGTGATTTCTTAGTGGGAAGCAGAGAGTGGGAGTAGGAAGGGCAAGTGTAGGAAGGGCAAGTGGGAAGGACAGAGAGTATAATATTGTGTGTTACAGTGGGTTGATAAAGTCGATTGATAAAGTCGATGAGTAACAGTCATCACTTAACCTTCAGCTCTGTCGGCATTTAGCGTCGACAAATCTCATTCTTTTCCATATTCCGGGCCAAAAACGAAAAAACTTTAAAATTGCTCAACACAAAGGAGACCCTAATTAGGTAATAGTCAGAGATGCAAGAATGATAAAGTTCTTTTAAACGAGTTATACAGACAAAAAGAAAAAAATTATGCCGATGGACGATTAACATGGATATACAAATGTATCTTCTCTACATATCTTCTCAATTGAGTAATTGGGATATCCCCCCCCCCATTATTGTGGTTTTTTTTTATCGGTGCCACCCCTTAAAAATAAATTTTTTTAGACTTGGACAATCAATATTGGGTAATCAATATTGGGCAACATTGCGCAGCGTTGGGCAACAACAATGTAGTAACCGTCAATGTAGAAAATAGTATGAACCCATAAACACACCAAGAAAATTCTTAAGTGCAAAAAGAAAAAAAACAGTAAAAGAATGATATTTTGTGTACCATTGCAGTCCGAAGTATCTTCCCAATAAGGATGGAATGAAGGCTTTTTCATTCTATAATTTGAGACGCGGTCATTAATCATTTGGGTCCCCAAAAGCATTGGTCCCCAAAAGCATTGGTCCCAAAAGCATTGGTCCCCAAAACCGTATTAGCTTTGACGCGTCACTCTGGAAACCAAAAGAGTAAATAAAACAAAAAAAAATATGGGTTTAAAAATAAGTTTAAGAGAGAATGTGGCCCAATTGGGAAATGGTAGCAAAACCACACGCACACAGCATTGATATAAATAGATCTAGTATTTTCCATATAACGAAGAAGATACTAGTTCATTTTAATATCATAATACCTAGTCCCGCAAAATGAAGTATACACTCGCTATTACTGCTTTATTTGGTACTACTTTAGCTGCCTATATTCCATCTGAACCATGGACTACTTTAACTCCAAAGGCTGCAGCTCCATCTGGTGCAGTTACAAACTTTAGCGAAACTTTTGGTATTGCTGTTGTTCCACAGACTACAAGCTCTGTCAAGGCTAAAAGAGATGTAGTTTCCCAGATCGGTGATGGGCAAATCCAAGCAACTACTTCAACTAAGGCTGGTGTTTCTACTGCCCAGGCTGTTTCACAAATTACTGATGGCCAAGTCCAAGCTTCAACTGCTACTAAGGCTGGTGTTTCTACTGCCCAAGCTGTTTCTCAAATAGGTGATGGTCAAGTCCAAGCCTCAACTGCTACTAAAATTGGTGTTTCTCAAATCACTGATGGCCAAATCCAGGCTACTTCAACTGCAGGTGCTTCTTCCGTTACCGGAGTTAATACGACGCCAACTACTTCATTAGCTCCAACTGGTACCTCTGTTTCTACTTCTGCCCCAGTAGAATCATCAAGCTCTGTCTCTTCAACTGTCTCATCAAGCACTGCTTCTTCAAATGTTTCATCAGAATCATCAAGCTCTGTCTCTTCAACTGTCTCATCAGAATCATCAAGTTCTGCTTCTTCGTCTTTAGCAACTTCAACTCCAACTGATTCAAGCGCCGATGATTCA
Source organism: Wickerhamomyces silvicola (assembly GCA_030570795.1). Classification (NCBI taxonomy): domain Eukaryota; kingdom Fungi; phylum Ascomycota; class Saccharomycetes; order Phaffomycetales; family Wickerhamomycetaceae; genus Wickerhamomyces; species Wickerhamomyces silvicola. Next base: position 110,229 of record JAJLWN010000023.1, on the reverse strand, counting down.
TTCATCAATGTTGTTTCATGTAAATCATCGGGTTCATTAACTTTATCTTTGAAAGATGGTATCTTAACTGATTCTGCTGGTAGAATTGGTTCGATTGTAGCTAACAGACAATTCCAATTCGATGGTCCACCACCACAAGCCGGTGCCATCTACGCTGCTGGTTGGTCTATCACTGAAGATGGTTATTTAGCCATTGGTGACAATGATGTCTTCTACCAATGTTTATCAGGTACTTTCTACAACTTATATGATGAATCATTAGGTGCACAATGTACCGAAATTAAATTGGAAGTTGTTAGACTAGTTGATTGTTAAGAATAATAAAATAAATCTTTTAGGCATATGATACCCCCCCTTCTCTCTCCATTTTCACTTCTTTTAATAACATTTCGTTTAAAAAAGTTTTTTTTCCAAAATATTTATATTGTAGCATCAAAACACGGGCTTATTTATAATCTACTTCTATACTTAATAAAATTTTTGTTTATTGTATCAAAAAAGGAATTTTTCTTTTGAATGTTGAAATGTTGTTTATAAAAATTCAACAGTTTCTAAATATACAGGAGAACATTGAGCCCCAATTGATTCATCGTATAAATTGTAGAAGCTGCCTGATAAACATTGGTAAAAAATCGAATTGTTACCAATAGTTAAATAACCATCTGTAGTGATAGACCAACCAGCAGCATAGATAGCACCGGCTTGTGGTGGTGGACCATCAAATTGGAATTGTCTATTGGCAACAATAGAACCAACACGTCCGGCTCCATCAGTCAAAATGGTGTCATTAAGAACCAACTGTAATGCATTCTCACTCTTGGCCTGTTGATATTTAAAATAGCTTTGAGTATCGGTTGGACTAGCAACGGAAAAAGAGCTTGACAAAGTACTAGTCGAGTGACTTGAGTGACTAGTGGTTAGTGTTTCACTAGAATGCGTTTTAGCTTCTGAAATCGAAACTGAAATAGATTGTAAGATTGAACTATCAGTAATCTTAACAGGTGCAATACCAAATGTACCTGTGAAATTAGTCAAAGCACTCGTTGGCAATGGAGAATCTGGTGTTAAAGTAGTCCAAACTTCCGATGGTTTATAACTAGCTAAAGCGAATGAAAGAAGCGAAAGAAAATAAAAGTTCATCCTTTTTTTTTTTTTAGTAGAAAAGTAAAACTAATTGTTTACAAAGAGGATATGTTTCAGTATTTATACCAAATTAGCAATAATTATCCCTTATACCTCATAAAAAGGGCTATTGTGGTTTCCGAAAGGGGTAATTTGCGCGCGTTTCTTTGTTTACCATTTTCATTATTATGTGGCTCCAACCAATAAAATAATGCTATACACACACCCAAACACCCAAACACCACACACAGACACACGCCTTTTTTTTTCGCGACTAATAAAAGGAGGACCGTTCTAGAACCAGTTTTGCTTAATTCAAGTATAGACTCCTTCCATAATTAGTTGTGAAATTCGTTTTAAATCCATTGTTATAGAATAATGGTGATGGATGTTTTATTGGGAGGTCTTGGATAATGAAGGAAATATCGTTAAGAACAAGGAATTTTAAGCGTTTGAACTTGTAGATAAATGGCTCTAAATCCGACTTCATTGAGTGTATTAAACAATGATATAAATCATAAAAATCTGATTTGATTAATGGATTGAAATTCTTGCGATGACTATTGTCATCGTTGAATCGTTGTAGAAAAATATCAATATCATCAGGCCCAGTCTTGACTGAAGGATATTTATCAACAGCTTTAGAATAAGGCGATAAATTTGAATTGAAAAATTGTTCATAAAAATCAATCTTGGAATACGACTCAATATCTAGGATTCTATAATCATCATCTTCAATGAATATTTTGGATTTAAAGATTCGATTCAAGACTCTTTGACATAATGAACATTGACATGGTATTCTTAGTTTAATTTTAAAATCTCGAACATCTAGATTGAAAATCTTGTTATTTAATGATAGCTTTAAATCTAAAAAAGTTAGATATTTATAATGCTTGAAAATTGATTGATAAACTAATGAATTTTTGGACATTGCCCTTTTGGATAATGAAAAATCTAATTTTAATCTCGATAATTTTTCACAGTTTTCGATTAATTTAGAGATCTTTTTATCATTATATGTAACTGCAATCAATGTAATGTCTTGTAAGTTTTTAAATTCACACCATTGATCAAATTTAAATATCGAATCTGGTGATATATGATCATACCATGATATTATTGTCAACACTTTTAAAGTCTTAACATCAAATATATCACTAATTTTATTGAATTTCCAATTTTGTCTTCTAAACAACGATGCAGGATACGCATCAGCTCGACAATGTAGTTTGAACGAGTTTAATTGTAGTGGAGTTAAAGGTTTCATAACATTATTAAACAATAATAATGGATCAATAAATATCGTTAAATTCTTAATATGACTCGATAATCTTTTAGATAAAAATCTCTGTAAGTTTGGAATATAATCATCTGAAATTTCGATTGATGGGAGAGGATTTGGTGGTGGTAAATCTAATGACACTAAATTATTTATAAAAGTTGAATTTTCAATAGCATCATTTAATTCAGGATTTGTTATATTCTCAATCACTTGTAAACTATTAGAATGATTAGTTAAAAGATTTATCAAGCTTTTTTGTAAGTTAATATCTAGATCCCAATTTAATCTAATTTCAATTATATTGTTAACTAATGACAAATTTGATTCAAGAGATTGTATCAACAGTTTTAGCTTCTTATTGGCTTCATCTCTAGCCGAATCATTGAAGAGATATGGTTTCAACTGTAACCATGACCAACCAGGTGCCAATTTATATATATCGCTTTTTTCAATGTATGAATCATTCAAATATATCTTTTTATACAAGGATTGAACAGCTAATTCATGGAAAAGTTTCGACACTAACGATATCACCAGTACCTCATCTTGATTTAGAAATGATATTATTACTTGCTTGATTTCTATAGGTAATTTATTAAGTATTTCATTCATTTGCCTTACTAAATTATAGAGTTCTTATGGGATTTTTGGTTGAAGAAAGGTTATGTGCCGTGGTGATATATATTACAAGTAATAACTATTAGGTATACTTTTTAAAACTATTTAACCCATTCTGTTGTTCTGCTATATATCATATCTCCAATTGCCTTAATGCTTGCTTTCTTCTTTCATCTATTGGTTGTTTGAACTTTTCTGTAACTTTTTTCCATAAATTATTATTAAAAGCTGAAATATCACCAGAAACTCCAGCTAATGAAGATGAAGTGATTAATCTTGATGTTGCCATTGAATCATTGATCTCTTCAATCTCGTCATTGAATTCATCTTTGTTTAAAATTCCCCATCTTACTAATTTGTTAAAAATTGGATCACCAATCAGTTCTATCAATTTATTTAATGGATAGGGGAAAAAGCTTGATAGGGAAAATTGATTTGTCTTATCACCTCTTATAATTGAATCGTTTGTGAGACTTAATTGTCTACCTGAACCACCTTCTTTGAAAAATCGTAGGAACACCCAACTTATTATAAAGCTTAGCCATGATAATAAGTTAGTGACATTATCTTTCAATAGTAAAGTCAATACTAGGTTTATTGATAATATTATGAATGGTAGATATGATACTTTTAGTCTTATTAACCCATCTAAAAATAAAAGATAATGGTTTGGTATTCTTTGTTTAATTGCAACAATTAATGCAATTATGATATTTGAAGAGCCTGTAATTGGTATAGACTGGAACACCAAAGTCGTTATAACATTACTTATAACAACATTAAGTATTAAATATTTTAAAAATTCTCTTGAACCCCATAATACTTCAATATATCTACCAATATAATAAATCAAACCATAATTTAAAATCATTGATATAACCCCATCAGCAATGAAACTTGTAGTAAATAACGTCCATGGTTTATAAATAACTTGATCTGAAACCAATGCAATCAGGGGAACATAAATTTCTTGTGGATTCGGTACATCTTCATTAATTAGATGTGAATGATCTTTGGAGTCCTCTGCCGTTACAAGATGAATATAAGTTGAGTACCGTAGCACAAATGTGACTGATGAGAAGAGTGTTAAAAGCACAAGGAATAGCTTCGTGACAGGAGGCATCTTTAGAGATGTTGGTGTTGGTCGTGATCCTGGTGATGTTGATGTTTCCCGAAATTTTTCACTACAACAATACAAACCAATGTTCCAAAATATGAGATATCAACTCCCCAGAACTCAGTTCTTCAAGGCTTCTAAAAGTATTCGCCCCTTATCAACATCAAGGGTGTCTCATTTCGATAGATCCATGTTTTATCCAGGAGTTCTAATCATTTTATTAGGCTCACAGATCATTAATGTCATTAATTCACAAAGGTCAGTTGAGGATTTGGAGAGAAGATATAAGTTGAAGATTGGGAAAGTTAATGAGCTAAAAGAGAGGGTTTTAAGGGGTGAAATAGTCGATGTTGAAAAAGAGCTAACTTTGGTTAATAAATTGTTTCAAAGGGTTAAAGATATAGATATTGAGAGGGATATCGTACAAGATCTTGATAAAGACTTTGAATTAAAAGATGTAGGATTTGAATTTAAAGATATATTAGATCAAGATATAGACAAGTATTTAAACAGCGACTTGGGTCAAGATTTGGTTTTGGATAATGAATATCAAGAGAAAGATTTAAATCATCAGGTTGAAGTTGAAAAAGAACTATATAGTTATAAATTAAAACCTGAAACTCATCTTATCATTACGAAACCTGGTGATTATAATGATGCTGCAAAGGATACTAAAATATCTAAATTTTTATAACAGTTTCATCTATAAATCTTGTGAATCAATTGTTACTGGTGGACCTGATCTAGTTATCTGTAACGGTTGATTATTGGGCATATTATTTGATATTGGCAAATTTAACTCATCAATTAAAGGTGTTGATATTAATCCAGGTATTTGAACCAATAATAAATCAATTCTCTCAAGGGCAATTTTGGCATTACTTAACTTTAAATTGTTTAATAAATTTCTATAATCACTAATATATTTTTTAAACATTAGTGATTCTTGTTGAGATGTTGAAGTTATATATAAAATTGATGCAAAAGTACCAACTATTGCTAGATTATTAGTTGTTGATGAATGCCAAAATATTGTATTGTTCAATTTTAGTTTAGTTAAGAATTCTAATACTGCAATCAATCTTGTTGTTGCAGCTTGTCGACAAACCTTTATTAATTCTTGTGGTATTTGATTGTTTAAATTTAAAATAATTTTCCTATGTAGTATCATTTCTGTAACTAAATAACAAAGATTTAAACAATCATTGATTTGATTTAAAGAATGATACCAAGTTCTTAATTTCAATTGTAAAGGTTTGGCAAGTTTTAAGATAGAATCAATTTGAGTTAAATTAATTGATTTAAAAGTATAAAAAGTCTCCATTATATCATTCAATATTAGACTTAATTCAATCATCTCTTTAAAGAATTTTGAGCCTTCAATATCTTCTTCATCTGGGAAATCTTCATTTGTTATTGGTTGAACTAACCAATTTCTATCTATTGTTAAATGACAGATTCTTGATTCTTCTAAAGCTAACCATCGTTCTTGAATCCAAACTGCCCATGCTAATCTTCTTCTTAATCCTCTTTCCCATTTAGGTAGTTTCCAATCATTACAATCTAAACCTAAGCCTAATTCTTCAGCTAATGATACAACTTGTTGCATTAATATCCAATTATTTGGATCATCAGATTTACACTGTAATAGTAATAGACCAGCTTGAACTGCACTTAATCTTGGTCTTTCGATAACTTGGATAAAAGTTTTCAATGCAATTTTATTTAATTCATTAAAATTTGGTTTTTCCAATGGTAAAGCTGAATCATGTTCCCAAAATTTTATGGCTAATGAATAAACCGTAGCTAATAAAGGTGCAGAAAACTCTCTATAAGATCTTGAATATTTTTCTAAAAAGACCCTTTTATGTAATATGGGGAAATATGGATGAATAAATTTAAAATATAGATTAATTAAATTCAAACCATATGGTTTAATCAAATCTTCAACTTTATCAATAATAATTTCAGATTCAAGTGCTAAGTCTTTTGAATAATCATCTCTTAATATAAATTGAATATTCTTGGAAACTTTTCTTAATGATAATTTATCATTTAATTGAACTTGATCAATTTTATCAAGTTTAAATTTATCTAATAGATTTGAGTCAAACATTGAAGTTGAACCAACAAAGAAGGATGATCTTGGATATTGAATTAATTTTGGCCTTTTATTAACTTCATCTAATATCCCCATATTCCTCTTTAGTGATGGATTTGATGGACTTTCTGAATGTGTACATTTTAAACCTTTTGATTCACATTGGAAGCAATTTGATAAGTTTGGTAATAAAATACAATTGATTTGTCTTCTTCGACAATGATCACATGGTTTGGGGTTGGAAGGTTCCTTTATTGATACTTTATTTTGATTTAGTATATTTTCATAATGATTGATAAAATCTGGTTGAGAGTCCAAAAAGTTCAGGTCGAAGTTCCAGTCGGACATCAAGATCGAGGGGGCACAAGTTGTAGATAGGCAGACACAATAGATAACAGATAGGCAGAGACAATAGACAGCAGCTATGAATACTAGGACAAATAGATAGATAATCTTTCTCCGTGAATTTTTTCGTACGGGCCAGGTCCTTTTACTACAAAAAAACCAACTACATAGCAGAATTATATAATACAAAGAAAGTGTTGATTGAATACCTTCATTCAAAGGAGGGGAAGCACCAGATATCAATCAAATGGTGTTAGATATGCTTCTGCAACAAATCTTGCTCTCGAGTTTAAAAATAGTTTCATTTCACTAATTTCTTTATCAACATCTTCCATAAATTCAATAATAAAATCAACTAATTTATGTTTCAACATTTTTTCTGTATGGAAATTTGTTATTAAGAATGAAATATCATAACCTTTGATTGGAGTTCTTCTTAATATGAAGAAATGTTCAGCTCTTGATGTTAAAAATCTTGCAAACTTATGTACTAATATTTCCTCAATATCATCAGCTTGTTTGATCTTGATTGATATTCTGATTGAATTGATTGAAGATTCAATTAATATTTGTTCATTTTCATTTCTTGATATTAAAATTGGGTTTAATATAACTTCTAGTGTTTTGCCAGCTTCAATTTCTGGTCTATTATGTCTCTCTACAACTTGTGAACCGAAATCTTCAAGACAAAGTGCAGCAGTCAATGAAGTTCTAACAGCACTTAGATATGGGCGTAAAGATTGTGACTTATTGTATTAGAGTTATTACGATCATGTGTTTCCATTTGGTTTTTTTACTCACCATTTTTCCCTTTAGGCTTAGGGAGAGAGAGAGAAAGGGCTTATTGGAGAAAGTGCGACTAAAAAAAGGGTATAAGGCCGGGTGATTTAATTTTTTTAAGCCTGGGTGTAGATTATTAGTAATAGATTATGTAAGAGGGATTTGGACTTATGGACTTATGGACTTATGGACTTATGGACTTATGGACTTATGGACTTATGGACTTATGGACTTATGGACTTATGGACTTATGGACTATGGACTTATAGACTATAGACTTATGGACTATGGACTACGACCTACGACCTACGAACTATGTATGACTTGTATAGCTTTAAATCAACACCAGTTACTATGTATATCCTGGTTAATGAAATTAATAACGAGAAACTCACAGGCGTTATATATTTCATCACTTTATTATTACCAAACATGAACCATCAAAAGAGTCTAACAGGTTCTATATCAACTACATTATCATTATTTTTTTTAAAGATACTTTTATAAACCATTTATAAGGTATTAGTGTTAACAATGAAAATGCGTAATAAAAAAAGACAAAGTATGATGTAAGCAATTATGTAACACCGTTCATTTAAAAGTGGATATACCAATAGTGGATATACCAATAGTGTATTTACCAAACACAGTAAATATAATCAGGTACTATTTTTCAATGTAAGGTTCATTCAAATATACATCATATAGTGTGTTCATCGATAGTGTGTTAATTCTCAAAATCATTCCAAATTAGTAACTTTAGTTACCGCTATTCACTATAAGATTATTTATAAAGCTGTATTTAGAAGCTTATTTAGGATGACTCATCAGTTTTAATACAGGAAAAACATTATCATTTTGAACCTGATGACCATGAACTACTTGAGTATAAGGTGTGTAAATATTATGTCTCAATTGGGTTATTTTCAACGGAAAAAGAGTCACGTGACTGTCGTTCTTTTTTTTTTTTTTTTAATTTTATCTTTATTTCATTTAATGGTTTTTTACAAAAAGAGATATGAACTAGTGTGTCATGAACAATATCATTAATTACTTGATATTTCCTTTTGACTAACTCTATTTCTCTTTATTAGGTGTATATATATATATATATGATTACATAATAACACCAAATCTCTCTATCTGGCCCTTCTTTGATTACATAATCAAATATAAAAACCACTTATATGTTGACGTTTTTAGACAACTATCTAAATACGAGTTTAGATCAAGAGACAAAATACCTTTATTTCATATGACGAAATCATAAAGTTCCTGACCATATAGGCTGAAACTGTACTTTCTTCAAATGACAGAAAATGCTCAATTATGCATATTGACATATAAATTCAAACAACGCGTTGAGAAAAGAAAAAAAAAATTTTTTTTCTGCAATTTGAGATGAAAAGCGTACCTTTTTTTTTTTTCTTTCATTTAACTTCTAATTTAGGAAGTCCAAAAGTTCTTAAGAGGCCTATTTCAAGTCTACTTTGGGAAGCTTTTTCACAGTTTGGTGGTAAAGCAAAAGCTTATGGGATGAGTGAGATGAAAGAAAATTAAAAATAAGAGAATATTTCTAATGAGCCCCAAAAACTAATAGGAGGGCATAGTATAACGTGATACACACTAAATGATAACAGTATAGTATACTAAACGGATACTCCATGTCTCTTTTGTTCAGGCGCTCGGAGCACGTAACCGTCCATGAGCTTTAACCGGATTAGGAAATGTAATTGTTTACGAGATCTGAAAGGAGAAACGAAAGATCGACGATAATTAAAACAAGGGTGAGTCCCAAAAAAAAGAACTCAACGCAATCAAAGATTTAATCAAAAAAAAAAAATAACCGGCATGTAACATTCCCTTCAATTCTTATTACTTGGTATATATATATATACATTCCCAATCCTTATCTCATCCACAAGTTAGTTAATTCTTTCTGGAATTTGAGTTTCCTTCCATTGCGTCTCCGTACTTTAAACTTTACGCACCTTATACATGTATCTGCATATTGCGGGTAATCCTTTTATTTTCCGTTTTTGGTTTTTTTTTTTTTTACTTCTTTAAACAATCACAAAAAAAAAAATTTCCCGAATTTGACAACGTATATATATTTTCTTTAGCGCTAAGTCAAAAATTTTAGATAAATAGCAAAAGGATATAATTTCCTTTGAAGCCATTCTTCTTAAACGTCCAAAAATAAGGGGTTTCACTCTATTGACAGATCCCCACTCAATACAACCCTCATTCACTCATTTAAAAAAAAAAAGAGCTATAAATTCTTTTCAACTGTTGCTATACTATAAAGCGCGTTTTCGTTTTGGGTAAAAGCGGATTGGTACCAAAGGAAAATATCAAAGTCATTCATTTAAACACACCAATAAAGAGAAATCACATCTTCTTTATCATATAAGTTATTATCATCTTGCTTTTTGTCTGTTTTTTTTTTTTTTCTTCTTTCTAATCTCATTTTGAAAGGCTGTTAACTCTTTGTGTTTCCCCTTCACTCTTTCGCCCGCAACCAAATAAACACGCGGGTTGGTCAAATTATTGCATTAGAATGTTACAAACACAACCTCATAAAAGAGGTCATGCTCACAAAAGATCAGCTGCTATTAGTGGTGATTTTGATCTTGATTTCTTCAAAGGTGCGTCTATTAATGAACAGCTCTATAGTCAACCAACTTCGTTTTCATTACCAAAAGAATCTTACCTTTTAACTCCACCAACTTTAACGATTACTGAAGCTCAGGAATCACCAAAAGTAACTTCAACCCCGTCACCAAAGAAAAAACACACAAGATTAAATTCTTGGACACATTCTTTAATTAAACCAAAGGAAAAGTTTGAAGAATATAATTCCTCATCATCTAATGAAACAACACCTGAAATGAAACGTCAAGCAATTAATTTCACTTATAATACCCCAAATTCAATAACAAGTAATACGCCAAAATTTAAAAACGAAATTCCAGAGGCAATTATTGATTTAGATCTTGCATCTGGAATTTATCATGATCCTTCAATACCAATACCAAAAAAGCAAACTCAACATAGAAGGTCTGAATCTGCTCCTGAATTAGAGGATTTTTTTAAGTATAAAGTTTTTTCCACTTCGTCAACTAAAAATTCAAGAAAAAATTCTGCAATTTTTGAAGAAGAAGGTGAAGATGATGAAGAAGTTATAAGTTCAAATTCATCAAATAATTTACAATTAAATAAAAACTTTTCAACAAATAGCTTTAGTTCAAACTCAAGTCTGAAATTACAATTACCTGCATATAGTCATCAACTTCAATCATCAATTTCAACTCCAAATTCAACTAAAACTTCACAACGTCGTGGTGGAGCTTCAGCTGCAAGATACCAAAATTATTATAATAATAATACATTATTTTCAAGTGCTTTAAAATCTTCAGAAAGTTTATTACAGGTCACAGGTTCTTCATCAATGTATAGAACATCAATTTCCAATCTTGCACAAAAAAATTCGAATTCATCATCATCATCATCATCATCATCATCATCTAATTTTTCAGTCTCAAATTCACCATCAAGATTTAAATTTGAATCTAAAATTTATGATATGCCATCAAAATCCAAATCTTCAATATCACATGAACTAAAAAGCTCAACCCCAAAAAGATCATCAAGATCTCATAAAAAATCAAATTCTTTACTGAATTCGATAAGTTTAAAAATGAGAAGAAATTCATCTTCATCAATAAAGAAGTATGAAGAAAATGAGGAAGGTGATAGTACATTAACTCCATTTAATTTTGGTGAGCCTGGACCTGAATTAGATTTAACAACCATGACCCCAAAATTAAATGAATCATTTGAAGCTTTTGAAGCTTTGAAGAAACCATCTAAATCGAAGAAGACTTTTTTCAGTTGGATTAGAAAATAGTGTTAACGTTATATGCCGTTTATGTTTTTTTTTTGTTTTATTTATATATATTTGTTTTAGGAACCTTGGCTAATAGGATTTAATAAACTTTAGATGATGTAGGTAAATCTTTAAAACTTTATTATCTATAATTTTATGGACAATAAACAGCAGACAATAGCCGGCTTGTTACATAAAATATGATTAATCCACTAAATGTTATGGAGCATTACGATTAACATCTTAGTGGTTAAATCATCTTGTAAAGAAAGGAAGGTTAAGAAACATTCAGTTTTTATATGGCGAGTTTTCACAGATGATGACTACTTTTATTGTTAGAATTGTATGTTAGCAGTAGATTATAAAACATAGGCTATAGAACTTCAGAGTCGTTATAGAGTAGGCCCATCAATATTTGAATAATCGTTATTATCAAAAATCGGGTCCAAGTTCTCTGGATTCAGAAAAACC
>JAJLWN010000023.1:0-98401 GCA_030570795.1 Wickerhamomyces silvicola | reverse complement strand
CAGTTGTTGAATTGTATGAAAAATCATATTCAGGTCAGGAGGAAAATAACCTTCCTCCTCTCTCAACTCGTATGATCCATTTACAATTTCATCATTGATATTCAAAGAAATGTGTTTTGTTGCTTTAAACAATTGGGAATTTGGGATTAATGTTTCCTTCTGGTCCTCAACAACATAAATTTTTGAATCCATTAAATCAACTTCAGTGAACCTATAGTTTTGAATAGGAACACTATACCAAAATTGTTGTTTTTCTAACTTTTTGAATAGTTTATCAGATATTTTGAGCTTGTATTTTTTTAATTTGGAGCTTTGATGATGCTTTTGATTATAATGAGCTTTGTAAGTCTCATAAAGGGCATTCATGGCACTTTTTTGCTCAACTTTGGTCTTCTTCATTTTCCGCAAGATTTTGGCACAAAGTTTGCTCTCTTTGGAATCACCTTTAAGTCTCTCAGTATGCTCTATTCTAAGCTTTTCAATGAAATAGAGCAATACTGTAGACTCTGTTAACATCAATTGATCACTTTCCACTATTTTGTAGTTTAATGTAATGGTGATTTGATTTGAATTTTTGTTATGTTCCATATTTTTAATCTCATACATCAATGATGTCCTGGAATCTGTTAAAATTCCTATAGAGGCTTGAGAAAAAATAGTTTGGGTGACAGACTGCTTTAAAGCATTTTCTGAGATCACTTCATCCATCTTAATTCGTGATTTTACCTCAATTGGCATGTAACTTTCGACAAGGTTTCCTTCAATTTCGGAGCTTAAGCTTATACACATATCAGGAATAATAGCTGCCTCCATATTTTTGCCTTCATTTTTGGTAATGATTTTTTTTTCAAACAACCAATCAATAATTACTGGCAATTCTTGACTGACACTAACTGTAATATCTTCAAAAAGACTAAATCTGCATATAAAATAATTTATCAACGGGTCTAATAGACTTTCTCTATAATGATCTTGTACAAACTTTTCAAGTTTCCTGGAAAGAGAGAAGTAAGTTCTCGATTTTCGAAGAAAATTTTTGGCTGTGCCATCGTTAGCACTTGGATCAATTGTTTTCAAAGGGCTTGATATGATATTTGACGTTACTTCTTTGATTACTTCATTGTCAATCTCCTTTTCTAACACAATCTTGAGATCAGTGTTGAACAATACTCTAACAATCTCTCCTGGTTTATGAGTTGATGGGCCACGTGATGTCTTAAAGCTTTGGAGCCTAAACGACTTAAAAAATATCTTACTAAAAAGATTAAAACTGAGAGCTTCCTCTGAGAATAACTTTGTTTTAAATGCCTCATAGAGTAATCTAAAATAACCAACATCATCCTCCGATTGAAGAACAGGACGACCAGTTTTTTCCTTAATTATCTCTTGAGTCGTTCCAGGCAAATTATCCATCCCATATATGTCCTCAAAACTGACCTCATCAAATAGTTTATTTGCGTAGTCACTGGTATTTGGAAAGTGGAATTTTCTACTATCTGTACTGATACTCTTACTAATGCGTCTGAAACCATTGCTCGGTCCAATTAATCTTGATAATCGAAACATTTGTCAAAGTGTTTTAGTTGATGAAGCCTTTCTAATTGTGAGAAATCAATACAAACAACTCTTAATTGCTCTGGAAAATTTCCTATGACACAAAAACGAATATAAGTTTGAGAACATTTCTCTGTTTTTGGACAGAATTTATCCTTAAAAGCACAAGTTCCCGTTATAACACCATCTAACCAATCTAAACCATCCCTCCACTACCAAGCAAACTAACTCATTTAATCATCATAATCACCAATAAACATCTGTTGTATATGTGAATTATCTTAAGCTTTTGGTTTACCACTCACGTGACAAAATCATGCTTTTATTATTACATAATCACACGACACTGCTGACTAATCAAATGACGTCCTCTTACCGAAATGTATTACCCGTTCTTTGTTGCCCCATTTCAATAAATAAGAGTGGCTCTAACCAGGGAAAAAAAGGGAGATTATTCTTCCAATAAGAGTTTGGTAAATACAAATTTGCAAGTAAGAGAGGATTATTGTGTTGATTAAATAACAGTTCAACTAAAATTATTACAGAATGGTTGCTTCTTTTACATCTATTGTTAAGGCAGGGGATTTCATCCTTCGTACTCCAATTTTAAGATCAATTTTTGTTCCAGCATCAAAATTTTTCGTCAACCAAGCTGGTTACAGAGATTTAGGATTGAAGTTTGATGACATCTTACACGATGAAAACCCAGTGTTTGAAAAAGCTTTTAGCAGATTACCAGCTAGCGAAGTATACGCAAGAAATTTCAGACAATTAACTGCAGCTCAAGCTGGTATCACGCATCATTTATTACCAAAAGAAGAAAGAGTTAAACCAGAGGAAGATGTTCCTTATTTACTACCATACTTGTTAGAAGTTGAAGCTGAATTAGCTGAAAGAGAACAATTAGATAATATCTCAGTTGCTAAATAACGAGATTCACAATATAAATAGATATTACAAAAAAAAAATTAAATAAAATTTAATAAAATATTTCAGGTTTATCAGTACTATTTTCATCTATTTTATTATAAAAGAAATATATTATTAATAAAAATCCATAAGTATTACAAAGTATGATGAAAAAAAAAAAATAAAAAATATTTAGTAGTGATATTCATCAGTAGGATGTTCTGCAGTATTTGGGAAACCAATTTCTGCTAAAATGTTTAATGGTCCGTCATTTTTAATTAAATCTCTTAATTCTTCATTTTTAGCTAATAATAAGCCTGCAAAGCCTGCAGCATTTATACCTAATTTTTCTTTATAAAATGCATTTGATCTTGGTACTAATAAGATCCATTTTTTAGTTAAAACAACATTATAGCTAGACGACTTTTCAGCATCCCTCAAAACAGTTAAAGTTCTTTGTAATAATGAACTATATGCCAATGCAATATAATCTTCATCATATAATTTAGATTCTTCTCTTGGTAATGGTAAAACAAAATGAGCAAATGGTAAATCTTTACTTTGTAATGGTTCCTTTCGACTATTAGCAATAAAGGCTTCTTCACCTGATGCTATTGAACTTGCAAAGGGGGTAAAATTATCTGGGATTTTTAAAAACTGTAAATGTTTATGTGCTTGCGATGCTCCAGAATTTTCACCTGAATTGAAAAATCCCAAAAATTTTTCATTTTTACTTGATGATTTTTCTAATTTATCCAAGATTTTCAGACTTGCAATCAATTCATTTGGTGATAAGGGAGAATTTTGTGATTTAAATTCTTTTGTTGTTAATAAGATATGATTTGGTGTGATTGGGAACTTATTCAACAATATATTAAACTCGTCTGCATAATCTGCCAAAACAGTCAACCTTGGATCCGGATTCAAGAACGGATTAAAATCCTTTGCTCGTTGGATTTGCTCTGGTGATTCTTCCTGAGTTGGCTTTTTAGCTAAACCTGTGGCTAACGTAACAACAAATTGAACATCACCATCTTCAAGAAACTCGCTAGTTGACTCGTTGAAAATGATTTCTCCATCATCATACGCCTTTTTATAGGTACTTTCGACCAATTGACCAAAATTATCAGGTAAATCAAACCTTCCACTCATTCTTTAATTTTAAAAAGGTGAAGAAAGTGTGTATTAAAATGATTCTCGTTATAACATGCGAGAACGGGGCTTCTTAACCATTTCCTATTTGAGTGTTTTTCGCGATCTTGTCCATTGAGGTCTGCCTAGCTTTCTGCTTAGCTCTCTGCCTAGCTCTCTGACTAGCTTTCTGCCTAGCTTTCTGCCTAGCTCTCTGCTTAGCTCTCTGCCTAGCTCTCTGCCTAGGAGTCCTGTTTAGAGTCCGGAGGAGAACTTCCTGCCTGGATCTGCCTGGAAATGCCTGAACATATGGGAGTCTCCACCTATGATGGAAAAACAATCTCTGCTTAAAACTTTTCCTTAGGCAGAGATGTTTTTCTGCTGAACGATTCTTAAACAAAAGTGACTGTCCAAAGTATATATATATATATATATAACTCATTAAGCACGTTAAGCATTGATATTAAAGCCAAAGGGATAAAGGTGGGATTTTTTCTGTCATCTTCATTGAAATCTTTCTCTTTGTCATAAGCTATCGTCCAAATGAGTTCTAAGGCACCCAACTCACCAGATGGTCTTGATAGTAGGATACTGAATCCAGGTTCAATTCAAATTAATGCTACTGGTGCTTTTATAGTGGATGATGTTTTATATGAAGATGCTGATTCTGTACCAGAAACAAATGATATTGCATTACCTTATCAAAAAACAGATATTTCTCATATAGCAATAGATATTGGTGGTTCATTAGCTAAAATTGTATATTTTACTTCAAACAAGAGTATAAATAATAGTCAAGAAGATCTGGGACCACAAATAAATAAAAAGTTAGTTGATGATAGTGATGAATTAATTGATTCCTCAAGAGGAGGTCGATTGAATTTTTATAAAATTGAATCAGAAAAAATTGATGAATTTATTAAATTTATAGCTAAATTAATTGAATTCTATAATAAAAAAGTTCATATAATGGCAACTGGTGGTGGTTCTGTCAAGTTTTATGATCGATTAAAAAATGATTTAAATGTTGAAGTTACAAAAGAAGATGAAATGGATTGTTTAATTGTTGGTTTAGATTTTTTCATAACTGAAATTCCAAATGAAGTATTTATGTATTCAGAACAAAATCCAATGAAATTTGTTAATGAAAGACCAAATATATACCCTTATCTATTAGTTAATATTGGTTCTGGTGTCTCAATTATTAAAGTTACTGGTCCTTCAAATTTCGTAAGAGTTGGTGGTTCAACTTTGGGAGGTGGTACCCTTTGGGGGTTATTATCTTTATTAACAGATGCTGAATCTTATGACCAAATGTTATCAGATGCTGCTCAAGGTGATAACTCAAATGTTGATATGCTTGTTGGTGACATCTATGGAACTGATTATAATAAAATAGGTTTAAAATCATCAACAATTGCATCATCATTTGGTAAAGTCTTCAAAAAGAGAAATAAATCTGAAAATAAGAAAAAAACTTTTAACTCAAAAGATATTAGTCTTTCATTATTATATGCAATTTCAAATAATATTGGTCAAATCGCCTACTTACAGGCAACAATTCATGATTTACAACATATCTATTTTGGTGGTTCTTATATTAGAGGTCATCCACAAACAATGAATACTTTGTCTTATGCTATCAACTTTTGGTCACAGGGCTCCAAAAGAGCTTATTTCCTCAGACATGAAGGTTATCTTGGTGCAGTTGGGGCCTTCTTGAAAAGACAACCTTCAGGTTGGGGTAGAAAAAATTCAACAACCCTTGATGATCACTCAAGATTGGAAATAAAAGAGGTACTGACTTCAGTGAATGATAATGTATAAAAGAAAACTTTTTTTTTTCCGCTAGATAGATTTTAATGACGTATAAATTAAACTAGAAGCATGTAATAGCGGATTTTCCACACCTTGATTATTTGATTGCAATATTATTTTAGATAATTCTTGGGAAGCTAATAAATCATAGCTTATTTTATGAATTTTATCTTTTTTTAACTCTATATGACAAATAGAGTCAGGTAAGTCTTTAAATTTAAACTGTAAGTCATCATCATCATGTTTGAAATATGAAATATTTGAATAACTCTTCCATACCTCAATCATCAATCTTACTCTTTGCTCTTTGTCAAATAATAACTGTTGCTTTGAATTCATTTCATCATCTTGTTCTTTTTCTAGTTTTTGAATATTTGCAATTAATTTTGTCAACCTATTATTTTCATTAATCAGGTCTTCAGTTCTTTCTTTGTCTTTCTCAATTTTTTCTAGTTGTACCTTATTTGTAGCATTTAAGATATCTCTTTTATTTTTTATTAATAGTCTTCGTTCCCTGATATTTTGAAGTGCCTTTTCAATATCATCTGTTGAATTCAAATCTTCAGTCAATAGTGAAGGATATTTTTCCTTTAGTTGATAAAGCTTGCCTAAAGATATATCATTTCTTCTTATTTCAGCTAATGTTTTAGTTAAAAGATCTAATTCCTTAGTTCTAGAGTTTATTGATTCAATTAGTGGCTTCGATGATTCTTCAAGGTTGTTTATAAGCAATAATTTCTGGTGAATATCTAATGATTTCTCATGCAATTCTAGCATTAGATTCTCAACATTCGATGTTTTATTATCCAAAATAGCCTTTAGCTCCTCACCTTCTTTGATGACTCTTTCAATTTCTTGACGATCTATATTTCTAATATTCTGTTCAAGAATTAATCTTAAAAATTGTTCCTTGGCTTCCTGTTCTAGAAATAAGAACTGTAACCTTTCAAATCGATTCTTTAACTCAATTAATAATCTTCCAACAAGAACACAGTGAAAAAATACTAACCTTATAATTTTGAATAGTATCATCTATTGAAGTCGGGTCTGCATCTTCAATTTCTTTCCCCCTTTTTCTTGCGAACTCTTTGACAGAATCATTGAAATCTTTAGTCGAATGAACAATTGTAGTATTGTTAACTACGTTTACTATATCTTTCAATCTCTCTAGCTCACTCATTAATGAAGTTAGTTTGTTTATCTTTAACCTTTGTTTGTTTACCTTTCTGTAAACTATTCGCACGGGGCAACATAAGAAAAATTATTATGTAATCTGATTACCTAATAATAATAAGTTAACCCATATTTAAATATATATAAAATATATATTTTTGATATAAAATTGCCATTAAAGGTTATTCTTTTATTATTATGTTTTAACGTCAACATAAGTTCTTTGATTTAATGGAAATTTGAATGTGGTAAATTGGGTGCTAAAAATTACATTTTTGTGTTAACAACGTAAACAAAAAACATTCATAAATTTATAATACAATAATATACAAGTTATAATGTTCAGATTTCGGCTTTTATAGATGTATTGGCCTTATTGACAGATGCTTTTGGTGTAGGAGATTGTTGTAAACCAGAGTGGCCAATAGAGGTTGCACCTTGTGGTTTAGCTGGTTGAGGAGTTGACGTTTGAGATTTTTGTTGTTGTTGTTGTTGCTGTTGTTGCTGCTTTTGCTGTTGCGCATGCAATCTTTGTAGTTGTTGATAATGTAGTTGTTGTCTTTGATGAAATATTGCTTCTTTCAATGTTTCATAAGCTTTGGATAGAAGCATTCCACCAAATCTGATAACTTGTGTTTCATTAGAGATTGAATTTAACTTGGATGGATCATCACTAAATGATTCATTGTCAACACCTGTTGAGCTTATATCTGAATCAAACTTCCAACGATCTTCTAATCTTTCTTTAGCTTCTAATATTTCAACATCAGCATCATTAGTTGTTTCATCAATAAAATTTTTGACCACTGATTTTCTATCAATATAAACTTGACCAAGTCTACCAATTCTTTTTCTTATAGTTAAAACAGGATCACTAGTATTAACAGTCTTTTGAAATAATGGGTTATAACTTTCTGGTGAAATATTTGTTGATATATCATGATCTCTCAAATTTAATGAAAAGGCAGTACCTTCTTTGACAGTTGAACCTTTTTCAGCAAACTTTTCCAATTCAGGAATATAACCATGACCTTGAACATCAAAGAATGAAGATGTTATCGAAGAATAAGGTGTATGGCTTATATCTTTGATATCTTGTTTCTGTACGTTGATATCAAAAAATGGGTTATAAATACTATCTGTAAAATTTGTAAATCCAACATCAGCTTGTTTTCTTTTCTTCAATTTTTCTTCAACAAACTTTTGCATACTAACATTTTTATTTTTCAATAGATGTTGAACTGTTTCTAATTCCATATCAGGAATCTTTGAAGGTGGTAATTTAACATAAGGTTGAAATTGTTGTGGAGAATCTAAGCCAGTTACATCCTCACTAACTACCTTTGATTTATCTTGAACATTAGAATTGTTTCCCAATTTAGATAATCCTTTCTTTTCTCTTTTCCCATTGACTTCAAAGCTTGAATCAGGAATAAATACTCTCTTCTTCTTGTGGGCAATTAAATCTTCATCACTATCAGCCACACCAAGTTCACGTTTCAAAGTTTTAACTTTACATCTTAATTCAAAAATTTCACGTTCAGTTTGTAAAGATTCTAATCTTTTTACTTCTCTTTGAGCAACCAAAAATGCTAAATCTTTTGTATTTTTTAATTCTTGATATAATTTTATTAATTTTTCAGAACTTTGGGTATCTGCTCTTCTGGTTTTTCTTTGTTGTCTAAATTGTCTTTGTCTAAAACAAATATATGCATCCGAATCATCTTCACCAGTAAATTTCAAAATTGGTGAAATTGATTTACCTAATCTTTCAATTTTTCTTTCTTTATAATGTTGATATATTTTTTCTCCATATTTTTGAAATAAAAGATCTAAAGGTCTTGGTTTTTTTGGTAATTTAGCATCAAGAAGAGTTATAAATGGATAAACTTTCAATTCCTCAGATAAAGTTTTATTGATATTTTCAACAGAAGACTTATCCACTTTTAATAAAGCTAGTTTAATCTCATCTAAGGGTAAGATTTGATTAGGATCAGTAACAAGAAATGGCTGTTTTTCAGTTATAGTTTTCTCAAAATTGAAGAAAATGATTTCAAATTCGTCATCTGTCAATGGTTCTTGCTTCTTAGAAGTCAATTCTTTATTAAAATTTGACAGAAATTCTTCATCAATTTCATCCATATTATACAAACAACCTGAATAATCTTCAACCTGACATGACGACTTGATATATGACTCCGGCTGTGAAAAATGACCCTTGTAATATTTATGAGCTTCTGCCCATAACTTTGAAGCATCCGGAGTTGGAATATATGTTTCTGACGAATTACTTAACCCAGTCTTCTTCAATATCTTCTGTAAATGCACCTCATCTTCCTCATTCTTATCAACACCTGTTTCTATCTCCTGTAAGTCCCTCTGTTGTAGATCCTCATTATCTATATCCGATACCTGAGACTGTTTGAATATCTGTAGTGTCTGCTTTGTTGATATTTTCCGTTGACGAAACCGGTTACCAGCAGAAGAGGGTGGCACTACCATTTTCTCTCACAGGCACATCAAGAAACTTCAACACAACTGCAAAGAAGAAAGAAGAAAACAAAAAAAAAAAAAATAACTTAATTGGGGCCTCTTTATAGTATGTATTTCACCGCCAGTTTTTTGTCCTAAGGCTTTTGGTTAAATTCCTCAGATTTGTTTCTGTGTATTCTCGTTGTTTGTGAAGGTTTACCTTCGTTCCTGTTCAGCTCTCCTTTTCGGTGGCAAAAAAGTAAAAGCTTTCGATTTTGCCACCGGGTGGAAACTTTTCGAGAGAAAAAAAAAATGAAAAAAAAAAAAAAAAAAAAAAAAAAAAAAAAAAAAACCAAGAATGTAATAGAAAATCTTTCCTATTTAGGAAAATAGCCAGGGTGATATAACCATGCCTCTTTGAAATGAATTTTTTTAAACAATAATGAAATTAATAGAAGATTCAGGTTTCACATTATATCTTTTATAATATCATGTTATGATATATATTTTTTTTTTCCGGCTTTCATTTCTTTAGATCTCTTATCATGTTATTAGGAGAATAATTGAACTGAAAATTTTGCCATGTTCAGTTACTAGCACATGAAGATATAACCAGAATTCATATCTAGATGAACATATCATAATGTCCACCAGATAATTTGAAGTTGAGAACTATTGACTTTTACTAAGCCTAGTTTTTTATTCTCATTGTTAGGCAAATTGCATTCAGAAATGCTTATGTTTAAAGGTTTTCTCAAATTTAAAGAAAAGCAAAAAAAAGAAAAATAGAGTATGCTTTATTATTGATAAGGCCAGTTGTCAGTTTATATGTCACATGATTTTTCTTTTTGAAAAGTAAGTTGTAAGATTAATTTGGTGTTACCCTAGAGTGAAACGCAATTTATTGATGCCTTTTCATATGATCCTTTGAAACTAACTATATGAATGTTATAAATAATAGACATAATACCCATAATCACTGAAATTATAGGTATTCTAAATTTTGAATTTTTTGAATAACACATCTTATCGGTAAAAAATAATACATCACGTGCAAAAGAACATGACTATCACATGACTTATTTGTTCGGTAACAGCCCTCGGATTCCCACCCCCCAAAAGACTTCTTCATGAGTGCTTATAGATTTTGGGTTAAGTTCCTGGGGAAGATTGTAATGGCCATATCTCACTGAATTGGAGCTTTCAATTCATGAAACTTAAATCATTTGATAGTCTGAGCTATTATATAATAAGTATTAGCCTTAAATAACTGAAATTTTTATCAATGGTGTCCGAATGTTGGTGTATGAATCCAATAGCGTTCCTAGACTATCAAATAATCTAAATCATCAAATATTGGGACTCCCATTGAAAAAAAAAAAAATAAGGGATGGATAGCGTCCAAATGATATGTCAAATTTCTGCTAAAGTTTTACTGAATCTGATATTATTTTAAGTGTCCAAAATAGTCATCAAATCGCCATAAACCTACTTCAAATTAATAATAAGTAAACGGAAAAACATTGATCTATCAAAGGCTAGGTTCCCAAAGCCTTAGAATCTCTAAAATTAATTCCAAATTACTTTGAGGTCAAGAACCGATCGTTAGACCAGCCTCATTATCGAATTGTAAAGAAAAATACCAACAGTCAGCCAAAGCCTGCCTCTAAAATAATAATAACCATCAAAGACTAGTTCCCAATAGTCTCAAAAGTCCTGAAATAAGTTCAGACTCGCTATAGCTGTTAAAGTAAACCAACTGCAGTCTCAAGCAAAGATAAATTAGCTATAAAGTGGCCAACATTGCTTTTAAACTAAAAAGATCGAAATCGAAAGCATTGATAATTCAACGACTAGTTCCCAAATGACCTTATATTCTTCAATTAAAAATTCAAACTTACTCCATTGTCAAATATCAATCAACTTCAATTCTTTGGATTATGAAAAAATTACTAACAAATAACCAACAGTTGCTACGATTATTTATAATTCAAAAATTAGCTCCTAATAATCTTCGAATTCTAAATATCCATAAGAACTTGCATTCGACAAGTACTTTTAAAAAGCTAGTCATATTTATCTTGAACTATTCACATTTCTTAATTAGACCCCAGTTCTCTTCAACCAAGCAACGATCCAATGGGATTAGAAACATTGAGATGGTCAGTCTAAGGATTCTCTAGGCTAAGCAGGCTTTATCTTTTTGAGAACTTTCTTAATTTCAACTAATAAATATTATTAAACTATAACTGGCAAGAACGTTGAAAATCTGAGAATACCGTGGAATTGGAGTAGGCAGTTCCGAATGCTCATCTCAGCTAAGTTCTCTTTGACATTCAAATTATCATTATCATTTATTCCCTGATTAACCTTCCCTTTCCAAATTGAGTACTTTTATGGTTCAGGTCTGGTGCACAAAACAAAGATTTTACACAGAAGAAAAAATGATATAAATCAGCAGTGTTACCAGATTACTGCACACAAGAGAGTTATCCACTAATTGGATCACAATAGCTAATCTATTGTATATAAAACTGTGTAATCCTAACATCGAGTAAATCGATATATCAACTTTAAGAGGTTTCGACGGAACATGTAATATGAACGACTAAACAGAAGGAATATCATGTATAACTTTCATACGTAGAAGTCTGAAAAAAATACAGCTAATAATCGCCTTCATTCTCTCTACCTGTTTTGATATAGTTCTGCGATTTTTATTCCTGTTCATGCTAATGTTAATAATTCCTCAAAACTTTTTAACACATTGCCAACTTCTCCATCAAGTTTCTTATAATCTTTAACAACATCATTGAATTTCGAAGCTAGTTCATCATCCAAGATAATTTTATTTGTGTTTTTAATATCCAATTCATCTTCATCGTTAAATGCATTGTTTTTAATATTAACAATCTCGAAAAAAGACCCAAATTTTACGAAGTTTTTCTATCGTTAATAAATTCAAATCTGTTTTTTTTTAAATCAACTTTTTTAATCAAATAATTTTCAAGCCTATCTAATAGCAATTTTAATGAGTTGTTTAGTGTTTTGAAATTTGCATATATTTTGGAATTTCTCAATTCAGTTTTGTCAAGTTGGACTATAAATCTATGATTAATTCTATGAGATGGATTTTTCAAAGCCATAACCACTTCTTTATTTGGTTCCAAATAGCTCAGTGCTGTATTGAAAAGATCTTGGTATAAATCTTGAACTTTTTCAAGAAATCTAATCAATAACTTAAATATTATACTGAGAAACTCTTTTCTAAATTGAAGCGATGTGTTTAAAATAAAACAAACATCATTAAAAAATTTCTTAAATTCAACAAAACATCTAAATACAGTGATACTGTTAGTATTTTATGATTGAATTGAGGCAATATCGATTATTGGTTCATAAAGTTCTAATGATGATGTTTGTTTCACTTTTTCGATATATAACAAATCAAATGAGTCCTCCAACTGTGGTAAAAATTCTTTATTCATAAACTCATTGAAAAATTTAATTGGTTCTTCATTAGTATCCGGTATTAACAAATTTGAACCTTGAATGAAAAATAGAAATGGTTCCAAAATATACCTCATATTCAAAACATCAGAGGGAATAATATGTGACTGTTTCAAAAACTTGGAATCTTCAATATATGGTGAATCTATTTTTGATAAATCATTTGAATTAATAAAACCTGGAAACGAGTCTTGTAATACAAATTTCAATTTATTTGAATGACCTTTATTGTAAACGACTTGAAAAAAGTGAAACAATGCATCATTTGTTGATTCTGTTTTTGAAGAGGTGTTTTTTGTCAAAAAAAAGATTAGAACTATTATTTGAAATATAAGTTAAAATCAAATTCTTAACTTCAAGCTTCAATAAGTTCCATAAATTTTTCATGTTCAAAATCTCACTAACAGTACTTCCCAGAATTGAACTCAGTAAAGTGTTCTTAGCCTCTAATCGCTTATTAATTGATAAAATAATAAAGAGATTTTGCTGAAAAAATAACAATTTTCTAAAAAAACTTCAAAATAATTCATGAACAACTATTGAACAATAACTACCATCTGTAATGTTATATATAAAACTATTAGATATATTTGTGGAATTTAGAGCTTTAATAATCTTTGCGTGTCTCAGTTTAGTATCTTCAATTATTCTATTAATCATTTGATTTAATTCACCTGGTGTTCTTTGAATGATAATTTCAATCGCAGTTGGAAGTTTACACAATTTATGGATGGTAATTAGGGTATGAAATATTTGATTAAATGGATCTGACTCGTCTTGTACAAGTAATTCATTAAATTCATTTTCCTCTTCTAAAGAAGAATCTAGTTTGACATAAACTGAATCTAAAGTTGTTAGTTTACTAAGATTTGTTAAAAATTGTTCAATTTTGGAATGATTTAAAGATGCACTTTTGGAAATATCAGTATCAATTGTAGTCATTAGAAACTTTTCAATATTTGAGTTCTCTAGTCTTTTAGAATCTTTTAAACTTTCATTTATACTTTTAAAATGATCCAATTCTCTTCTAGAATAGATGAGGTTGTGTAATTCTTCAATAAGAATTTCAAATAGTTGTTCCTCCTGAGTATCGAAATAATCACGTAAACTACTTAGAGCAGGTATATTCCATAATCCATGAGTATCAGCTAGTGTATAAGTTTTTTGTGAAATTTCTTGAGCCTTCGCATAATTTTTATCACTTATAGAATTTTCTAGTTCTGTTGGACTTTGCCTTAATTCATCTATTGCCCTTAAAACTGCAATCATATCATTCTATGATTTAAAATTCTCATTTAAAGAATATAAATCTTCATTTGTTTCATTAAGTTCTTGAACTGATCCAATTATTGTCTCTCTAATCTTACCAATAATATGGCTAGAATTAGCAATATTCTGTACAACTGGAATATATGATCCAATACTATCATTAAAGGCCTGGAAATGTTCATTAACAGACGATTTTAAACCGTCCGATATTCTATCTTTGAGCTCTAAGAAATCATGATATTTATGTGTGCTAACCCGACAGATGAATCATCAAGTAACGATAGTGCTATATCTAAAGGATTGGCATCTTTACTAGCGGTTTGTCTCCATTCATATTCAACTTCTGAAAGAAGTGCTATTGGCGGTTAACAAAAATTGTCAACCACAAAAAAAGCATTCACTGACTTACATTGAAGGTTATCCAGTGACTTCTCCCTTCTCTGTCTTTGAACATTGTCCACTTGATTGAGAGAAAGACCTCTAGCTCTTCCCACCATCTTTGTCTCAATGCAAATCGCTGTGAAATTGTTTAAAGGCTTTTGGTGTAAAATAGAAAAAAGAACCCATCTGGGTTCGCGAACATGTTATACTCCTCACTGATGGCCTATACGTTTCAATTTGAGCCCTAAGTAGTTTGTTACTGTTATAACTGGGGACGTGTAATAAAGAACGTGTAATAAAGGGCATGTAACAAAGGACGTGTAATAAAGGGCTCGTTATAGAGGGGGCTTGTGTCAGGGGTTTTTTAGCTGCTTTTAAATGTTGTCTCTCATCACGACCGTACACAAATCATTGTGTTAGTAATAAGAGCGTTGGGAAATTTTCCTTGGGTGTCAGTATTCCCATAACTATCCTAAAGCTTATAATGTAGTCCTTCAGGGGTACTTCGATATCATTCATGGTATCTTTTGGTTTTTATTTTTTGGACCTTGTGATACTTCTGAGGCCCATATATATATATACGTGTTTTAAGTTAGATGTCTCCGTGCCATCAACTAAAATACCACACTTCTTAGAGCTACTACACTTGACCCCCTTGCAGAAACAACGTATACAGGGCCATTAATTTACATCAACTAAACAAAAATAAGTCTGGGTTCTAAGGTATTTTGATTAGTAGTGAATTATGTAATCAATAACTTAAGTATAAGAATAATGGTAAAGCTATATATATTTAGGTAATAAGATATTTGAGGCAATCAGTGAAAGAACTAACGAGCAGGCCACAATGGTATCATCACATTTAAGTACCCAGCCAACCAGTGATTTTCCCGTGGTGGATTAATCTCTCCGCAGAATTGTCCGAGATATCAACAGTAATCAAATGTACTGCTAAGTGCATAAATTATACAAACTGTGGTTTTTATAAATATGAAAAGAGACCTGAATTTATAAACGTTTCTTAATCAAAAAAAAAATCCGTCGAGTTCCTAAAAAAAAAAAGCCTTTCATTTTCTCATCTGTTTTCAAATCTCTATAGAAATGACTACAGAGGTTAATATCAGCTGGCCGAATGTTACGCCTCAGGAGCTGGGAACAGTATTAACGGTTGCCGGTTCAGATTCTTCGGGTGGTGCAGGAATTGAAGCAGATATTAAGGCTATAACAGCTAATGGGGCTTATGCCTTGACTGCTATCACCGCATTGACTGCACAAAATACTAAGGGAGTCAAGAAGATTACTTATACTGATAGAGAGACTTTGGAGAGTATATTTGAAGCTAATTTTAAAGATATCAGTATTTCCGTTATTAAGACGGGGTTATTGACTCAAGATGCTATTGAGGTGTTATCTAAATATGTTGAGTTATATCATAAAGGTAAACCAATTATTGTTGATCCAATCTTGGTTGCAACAACTGGTGCTGAATTAACCAAGAAAAAAGTCTTGATTCTGGCTATAGATAAATTGGTCAAATGGGCAACTCTATTAACACCTAATCTAATTGAGGCACATGAGATCTTGAAGCATTTCGATGCTGATGTTGAGGTTTCCTCTCTTGATGATCTGAAAAAAATTGCTAAGGTACTGAGTTCTCTCACAGGTGCTAAGAATGTTTTACTTAAAGGTGGTCATATACCATGGACATCAAACGGTCAAGTCGCGAAAACTTTTGAAGATGGTGTTTATGTTACTGATGTATTGTACTCATCAATCCACAATGATTATAGAATCTACAAATCTGATTTCATTAAAACTGAAAACACTCATGGAACTGGGTGTACTCTTGCCTCTTCTATTAGTGCTAACATAGCAAGAGGACTATCTCTATCTACGGCTGTGGAAACGGCTATAAGATATATACATGGTGCAATTGTATCAGCTTCTAAAATTGGTCATGGTAATGGTCCTTTGAATCATGTCTTTAACATTGTACCAACAGCTTCAACTTCAAGTATAAAAACATCAGTCTTCACTGAAGGCCATTTTGTTGATTATTTGCTTTCTCACCCAACTGTTAAGAATGTTTGGGATCTTTATGTTAATCATCCATTTGTTGAACAACTTGCAAATGGTTCATTACAAACTCATAAATTCATTAGATTTATAGGACAGGACTTTCCTTATTTGGTTCACTACGCTAGAATTCATTCTTTAGCAGCTAGTGTTGCACCAGATCTAGATGCTCTTCATAGAGAATTTGAAATTTTTTCAGAAATTCAGCATGAATTATCATTGCATAAAGAAAAACTAGCAAAACATGGAGTCACAAATATCGAAGCTTTACAGTTAAGTACTGCTGGCAAAGAATATGCTGACTACTTGTTAAATATAGCAAAAGGTGGTGACTGGTTAGAAATTATCGTTGCATTAGCACCATGTTTAATTGGTTACAGTCAGGCTTCTAATAACGTCGAAGTCACTACAGATATTGTAGAATATAGACAATGGTTTGAGTCATATAAAGGTGAAATGTATACTAATGCAGTTGTTTTAGGTGTCAATGCGCTTGAACGTTATACAGTTGGTATTAGTGAAACCAAAACTCAAAGACTTGTTCAAATTTTTGCAGATATCTCATTATTAGAGGCTAATTTCTGGACTGAAGCCTTAAATTACGAAGAAGAGTAGCGAAAATTGTCTATAATTTATATATATCATTCTGTTTTATGAATTGAGCAATTGATGGTATCACGTAGTTGTCCCAATCTAACGAATCTTTCTTTATTTTATTTCTGATACTTGAAGATGATATCTTCAAAACTTTTTCTTCACCATGATCAAGATGAATATTATCAGCCCAAATTCGTGGCACATCAGGATTTTCACCCAATTTAATCTTTTCTACATATTCTAGTTGATCCTGAACACCGAATTGTTCATCTCCTCGTGTTAGGCAAAATAAATCATTATTGGCCATAAATTCATGTAGTGCTTCCTTGACAGAAGAAGGTTTATAATATTTCGAATCAAATATTCTTATTAAAGTATCAAATCCAACAAGAAACGTCAACCTAAGACTTTCTTTAGTATTAGTTATTGTATTTTTCAACCATTTTTGGATTTCAAGGGATTTATCGACAAATCTTGCACTGTTTGTTAAAGCAACCGATACAGAAATATCATGTTCCCTTGTTATATAATCAGCTAGTAGACTCATCATCCTAAGTCTCTCTTCGAAGCCAGCCGGGGTTGGGGTTATCTTATCAGCATTCTTAACAGATAACAATAACAATACAGCTAGCTTCCCCTTACAGTCATCGTTGTAGTTATAATTCAGTGACTTTTTAATTAATGAATAATGGCCTATATGGGGAGGATTGAATGACGAATCTAAGATGCAAATTCGATCAAGAAAGCCATTTACTGGACCATTTTGAGAGGAATATATCACTTTAAAAGATGAATTGGTCTCAATGAAACCATGAAGCTGTGACTCAAATCTCGTAACTACTTTCGACATTTTCGCAGTTGATTATCACTTGATTTCGGAGCTTACACGTTAGGCCAAAAAACACCAATACTCAACCGAATTATTATACAAATATACAAAAGTTAACGTCTTTTCTTTTCCTCAGATAACCATCCAAACACTACCACCAACTAGCACTGCCAGTACAATTGCAGTGACAACACCACTACCAGCTTTATCCCTCGTGGTAATTGTGATGTCATTAGTGTCTAATTGAGTTGTAGTATCTGTACCAGCAGATACATCTCCTTTTGATGTACCACCAGTTTGGTTCGTTAAAGGTCCAGGATAATCTGGTGTTAACAAGCTTTGAATAATCTCTAACGCAGACATTTGTTCACCTAATCCCCATGTATCAGCAGGCTGCCCTGTAATCCAATTAGTGATACAAGTATGACCATCGCTACCTACTGAACAAGTCTTTGCTGCTGCTGCTGCAGAAGCTTCAATTAATGTACGAATATCATCGTAGTATTGTGGAACTAGTTTTGAAGTTACAGCCAACATTCTTGAAAAAATTGATTTGAAAGAACGTTCATCATTGTTACAGTTATTAGAACTTTGGCAAGTCTTTTCATACATGATATTATCGTCAAAGAATGTCATGGAGCCTTCTAAAAATCTTTCAGTTCTTGCTAACCATGTGTCATTCTGTGTAGCATTATAAGCGTATGCAGAACCTCCCAATAATAAAGCATAATTATAGGACCATTCGTTGGCAGTGATGGTTGAACAATTATCTGTGATTTTAGCACCATCATAAACTTTTGCTGCATCATCTTCAGTAACAAATCCAACATCTACTAACCATTCATATACTTCATTAGCAACGTCAAAGTAAGTATCGTTTCCTGTGTATCTTCCTAATCTTGTTGCAATGTTGTATAGACATGCACTAGAAACTGTATTTTTATACGTATATCCTGCATTCCAGGTAAAAATTTGCCATCTGAGACCTCCACCGCATGAATCAGTGTCCCATCTAGACCACATCTCATTATAAACTGCCTGGACCATCGCCAACCAACCTGGCGTATCCTTATCAGGATTCGTAAAATTTCTTTCAACGGCTTCTAATGCTGCAAGAGCCC
Source organism: Wickerhamomyces silvicola (assembly GCA_030570795.1). Lineage (NCBI taxonomy): Eukaryota > Fungi > Ascomycota > Saccharomycetes > Phaffomycetales > Wickerhamomycetaceae > Wickerhamomyces > Wickerhamomyces silvicola. The sequence goes on along the minus strand of JAJLWN010000023.1, from coordinate 79,561 downwards.
AAAACCCTTGATCATCATTACCTTCGGTCGTCGATTGGTTAGAAGGAATGTAATCGTTCTTCGTACCCTTTTGAGCTATAAGTGCATCATAGATTAAACTCTCATATGTATCATTTTCACAAAAAAACCAATTATCAATTAACCCTCCAAACGCCTCACCAGCTTCCCACCAATAGTATGGGGCTTGAAACATCCCAACTGTACCACCAACTCTTGTACCTTCATAATAATCAAGCATACCATCAACAATAAGAGATGTCGCATTGCAAATTGAATCCTTTGAATCTACGTCAAGGTCAATTGCAGATACAAGACATGCCAAGAATGATATGATACTGCAAAGGCTTAGAAATTTTGGCATAATATTCAATATCAATTATCCTGTTTTGCTTATAATGTCTTCGCTATGTGTGGTCTTATTAATATAGACTTCTTTGAAAAGTCTGAGAACAGAATGTAACAACGTTAAAAAGGCAGTGAAAAAAGAGCTAAATCCAATATTATTCCACTAGGTCAAAAATTTCTCCTTCAAATTTTTTAAATAAAATATCTGCACGTAGAAATTAATCTTAACTAAGTTCAAATACTTGACGGTCGCCTCTTATGAGACAATTATATTTAATTCAAAACGTATTTAATCTCTTGTCTCCGATTAGTTAGTTGGATCAAAAAGAAGAACTTACGTAAAAAAAAAATAGAAATGTCCCAAATAAGGAAATTATACGTTTCAGTATTATAAAATGTATCAATGAAATAGGTTTATTGTCTATATTTAAGTCTCTTTCTTTTCTCTCTCTAAATTAAGGATAGTATTAATCCTAATGATGAGATGATTAGTAAAATATTACTAGTGTTTATGTTGGACGATGCACTCGCAAGAATAGTTCCATTCTTGTTGAAATATTTGTATTCATCAAATGGATGTGGGAATAATTTCTTATCAACGAGTTTTTTGAAATCCCATTCAAGTGCATTTTCAGTCTTATAGTTCCAGAAGATCCATCCTGCATTGTTTTTTTCATATTCAATCAATTGAATCTCAATAAATTTTCTAATATCTTCTCTTTGTTCTTCACTAAAATCATCATAAGTTTGTAATGCTGAACAGTTTTTGATCTCATTATCTCTAGCGAAAAGTCTTGCTTTTGAACTATTGCCATGTTCTGGTCTGATCAATTGGGATTCATTGAACGTACCATCATATCTAGCACCAGTACCAACTCCATTCAACCATTTGGCACAATCAGTTATAGCACCAGACCATTCACCAACTAATGATGAATGATAAGATTGTTCCTCACCAATCCCAGATACATAGTCCTTTATACTTTGAATACGCTCATACGAACTTTGTCCAACCTGAGACTCTGTAAACACTTCATAGTGATGATGATCAACAACAACACCGTAATAACTTATCGTTTCATTATGATAGTCATCTATGTACTTACTCGAAATATTTTGATAATCGTTGTTGAAATGGTCATTCCAATAACCAATACTTTGGAAAGCCTCTTGAATTAAAAAATAATTGGATGAGTTATAAACTTTTCTATAATCATAATAACGATCATAATAAAATTCCAATAATCTAGTCACGTTTAATTTCCCACTTAACGGCTCATTAACAATCTCAATACCAATAACAGTATCGGTGAAATTATCTTGTCCATATTTATCAAAAATGTCTCCCAACGTCTGGGTCGTCACCAAGATATTTTCCTCTTCATCCTGCCACGTCACATTACCTCTTTTACCACTGTTATCAAACCCGTTTTGTGATCCAGGAACACCGTGTAAATCTATCCAAACCTTAAGGTCGTATTTTTTAGCCCAACCAAGTGCTTGATCAAGATACTGAACTTGTCCTTGAACATATGGATCATCATCCAACAAATGGAAAGCCCAATATCCAATAGGGATTCTCACAAGGTTTAATCCATACTTCTTAATATCCTTAAAGTCATCTTCTGTATAATACGTCGCCCAATGTTGTTCTAATTGAGATTGTGTATTTTCAAACCCCAAAGTCTCACTAAAAGTATATTCATCAACAGGAATCTCTGACTCGTCTGAACCAAATTGCTCAAATAAAGATGGTGTAATATATGGTTCAAGTACAAACCAACCACCCAGTGAAATACCTCGAATTTTAGTATCACCACTGTAGTCCCAAATTTTCTTCAACGTTGACGTTTCACTTGAAACATCCGTACCAGCAGACACCACGCTGATACCCAATGACGCTAATGAGATGATATTCTGGATCAACACCATTGAAAAAAATTTTCTTTCCATATAATCTATACAGTCAACCTTAGAAGGCTATGTATAGAGAGTAGTTGGACACGCCAGTCCACAAAACCAAACGCGAAAAAACAAAACTACACACATTCTCCTTCAACCGTTTTTGTGATGCAGAGAATCAATGGGTGCATCCATTTATATATATTTAGAACGGTGTTAGGCAGTAAAAGGGTGTGTAATCATATAATTAATCCTTCTCTAATCTTGATATCACCTGATAACCGTATTGATGGAGTTAATATATAAGGTTTTGTCAATTATGTGTCAAAATTTTTTAGGTCAACGGTTCCCCCAACCGAGAGAGGAAGAGAAGACAAGAGGAGAGATGGGAAGAAGTATGTAGTGTAGTGTGTGTAGTGTGTGTAGTGTAGTGTGTGTAGTGAAACGATATTTAAGGGATGTCATCGAGTTTAAAGGGTAAAACTGTACTTATAACAGATGCTGCTTCTGGTAATGGTGACCACTAGGGAATATTTAAAAAGTACTCAAGGTGATGTAAAATTGATCCTAGTATCAATGGCGAGAAGTTATCTGTGTTGAAAAAGGAGTACGTTTTAAAATATAATGTAAAGGATGAAGATGTATATGTTACGTTTGGTGATTTATCGAATAGTGATAAAATCCATGAGTTCTTTAACAAGTTTCCCCGTGATTTGATTAATAATCTTGATATATTGATTAATAATGCAGGTTTGGCTAGAGGATTGGATAGAGTTGGAGAAATCAACCAATCCGATATTGATCTCATGTATAGTACAAACATTATTGGTCTTATTACTCTTAGTTGTTCCTATTTTGAAGAAAAACAACAAGGGCGATATTGTTCAATTAGGGTCTCTAGTGGCTGAAGATCCATATCCCGGAGGGTCTGCTTATTGTTCATCTAAAGCTGCAGTCAAGGCCTTCACCACCTCATTAAGAAAAGAGTTAATAGACTATAACATTCTAATTGAACCTGGTCTCATTAAAACTAATTGCAGTCGTACTAGATTTAATGGTGATGAATCAAAAGTTAACAATGTATATAAAGACTATAGGAACCTTTAAATGCCGGAGATATTGCTGATATATCTATGTCACTTCAAGACGTCAAATGTTTGATTACACTGACTCAACTAGTATTGCCTGGGTTTTTGAATATAGAAATAGTGGTGATGTTGTAAATATCAGTTCCATATAAGGTAAATAAATATTGTGGGTTCCATATATTGTTTAACCAAAACAGCTATTTCGACTTTTACAGATGTAAGGAGTGTAAAGATACCAATATCAGAGTAATTGAAATATTGCTAGGTTTAGTTCAAAAGTATATCAGAAATACGAGTGTTTGACAGGTAAGGATGTAGCTGAATATGGATCACTTCAAGAAGATTAAAGGTACAAATTGCTGAATTAACAATTATACCCAAAGCACCAAGCCTCAATGAGAGATCCAGACATGTTAAGGTAAGTCGTAAACACAAAGAAGGATAAAAAAAACGCGGGGCTGATAGAGAAACAGAAGAGAGCAGCCACTATAGGACTACCTATAAACTCTCATGAATAGTATCAGTATATATTTTAACTTATCAACTTGGATGCTTTGATTATGTAATTTTCAATAATAACTTTTTCCACTACTCAATTTTTTTTTTTTTAAGCGATACTTGAGCTATAAAACATATATAAAATTTATACCCACAGTTTAAACTAGATTCTACATTCATTTTCTGCGGCTTGTTACCTCTAGTCAGCTATGTCTGATATTGATCTAAAGCCAAAAAAACAGTTCAAGTCGCAGTCTGTTAATAGTTTGTTCAGACAACAGGCATCAACAGCGTCAGGGGATTCAAATAAAAATGATATATTGCTCAAAGATGGGATGCTGAGGAAAAGTAAGTCAACTAACACAAAGTTGAAGCTGGTTTCCAAAAAAATAAGAACGGTTAGTACAGTAAATCATGCAAAGCAGATAAAGAAGACACCTTCTCCCTTACCAGAAGCTGTCGAGGAAGATATCATACTGCAAGTGGATCAAAGTAACCTAGAAGCCCCAAAACAAAAGGAAATCAAACAAGCTGAACCTATAAGGAGTCAAAGTAGGTTTAATTGGAACAATGAGCATGAAAAGGAATGGTCGGATTTACAGACTAGTATAAATAATGAAACCACAAAAAGACCTGAAGGCGAAGAGGAAAGAAAACTAGCTTATTCTTCTGATGCATCAAAATCATGGTCATCTCCAAATTCAAAGATATCAAGTTTTCGAAAAAGTGTCACGACTCCCATACTGCAATCCTTAAATCAATCACCGCTTTCTAAACCTGTTGATGGAAGATCACCAGTTATTTTGAATGATAGCTCCCACTTCTCTTTCCAATCTAGACAGTTATCTGAATCTACCGTCCAAATAAGTGACTCTTTATGGAAATCACCGAATATTTGGAAATCTGAAGAGCGCCAGCTTTCCACAAAAAGTGATTCAGCCATACAGTTTTCACCATTTGATATTGATAATCTTAGTCTTGATGATCCTTTGAAAACGTATGAGCCTCGAAATACATCTAGATTCTTTCCATCTCCAATAGTTGATCAATCGAGCGAATTTGAGAATCTATCTGGTATAGGTAAACAATTTGATATCATAGTGGAAAAGAATCTACCACTAAGTAATGTGCCTGAAAGTCAAGGACCAGGACACCTTGTAACATTTTCACATGTTAGAGAAGAGGATATATTCGCTGACAATTTCAAAGTTAATCCTCAGAACATCCCTGTATCCTTTGGTGATGTTCAGACCACAAGAGATGGTGATTACCCCCGTCATAGAAGAGTCCCACAGTATAATCAACGTTATCCAGAAGGATTTGCTTCAACCTTTTATAAGAGAGGTGTCAACAAGTTTATGTTTATTAGAGAATTACAACAGAAGCTTGTACCTTCCAAACATCGAGATACAATAGAATTAAGAGTTTCATTCCCTAGTGAAGTAAATGGTGATGGACAGCTTCAACTAAATGGAGATATCGTGGATGTTCATGTACGGGATATTGATGGTCGAATGGGTGGCCTCAAAATAATAAAACCATTTGGTAACTCATATAATAAAAAAGGACCAAGTAGTAGGAGTTGCCATAAAAAAAATCATGATTATAGAAGGTAATAAAGAAGGTTTCTGTACACTCTTTCATTTGTAGTAGTTATAGCCCGTTAGTTGCCCTTTCTCACCAAAAAAAATAAAAAAAAAAAAAAAAAATTGGTGAAGATTAAAACGATAAAACGTGACAGTAATTGTTAGATAAGATATGTTGTGATGACGTTCAACTCGGATTCTTTTGAGCAGTTTAAGAACCATTTGGCACTTCTCACTACTAGTTTCGACATATATGCACTGGTTTCTGGTGTCATCAATGGTTCTGATTCTAGAAATATAACGATAGCGTATCCAGCACTCTATATATCGAATATGTCAAAGGAGTTTCTAGAGTCTCCAGATTTCATGACTAACCTGACTACAGCTGCTCATATTCTTGAACCAGCATTTGCCAGAAAGGAACCCTTTTTCGGTGGTGTTGTCGCAATAAGTTTTGTGCTATGTGGGATTGTTACAGCTAGTTGGATGCTTTTCCTCCTATTATTGCTATCATCGAATTCGCTGCCGAATTCATTAATTTTAACGAATTTGTTCTTTTCTATTGGGCACAGTACTATGCTTGCAAAGCTAACGAAAATACTTGAGAAACAGCTTCGCCTTGATTACTCTGATACTGATCAAATACAGGAGCAGATAACTTCAGCCACATCGATAGTGGTAGTGCGAGCAATTACAACATTATTGATATGGGTCTCATGGACCGACATATTGATTCAGATAGACAAATATCATAGAAAGAGAAAGACTTTAATAATATGTTTAAGTTTAGCTGCCATTGAATTTGCCTTTAACGTTTCCTATGGTATAGTTTGCAAATATAATAGTAAAGTTGGAATTAGATTCACAGCTATCAAAACTCTGCATTTCATCACAGATTACATTTTAGTTTCATTATTCAACCTTCAAATACTAAGGTATTCCATAAGGAAGAAAAGATTTGCATACCATAGAAAAGCTTTCGCTCTTGCAATTTTTTGTTGGATAACAATGTTACAGCCTTACATCTTTTCAATAATTGATATTGTTTCCGAGACACTTAGGAGTTGGTCAACATATGTTTATGGATTCTCAAAGCTATGCTTAACAATTGTAGTATGGGAATGGTTATACACTATAAAATCTTTAGAATTAAAGTATGAGAGAAGAGCAGTTTTAGGTAGAAGAATATCAAATGATAGTTTTACCCATGGTATATCAGACTTTAAATCGGATTCAGGGAGTGGATCTTACTTATTTAACAGCTTAAACATAGTTGGAATAGTGGCCAAACTAAAACTATCTCAATGGTTGAAGAAGAAACTAAGTAGTAATTATACAAATCCAAACTACAAAGATCCAACCATATCATTATATGAGCTGGCACCAACATTGTCTCCTCAATCTTTAACATCACAACAGACTGGTATATCATTTGTCGGTGATTATCCTCAATTTGATATTGATCACCGGTTTCTACGAAATACTCCATCAACACTCCATGATACAAGTCGAGCAACACCTTTAAGTAGCTACAACAATACCAGTAGAAATGAATGACTTCAATGACCTATAATGGATGTTTTTATAACCGATTGTGTTTAATTTGTTTTATGTATATAAAAAAATCACGTGATTCTTTTTTTTTTTGCCCTCCCTCTTCCGACCCCCCGGTTTTTCTTAATTAGTAGCTTCTCGGGTTTTCTAGAATATTTTGGGTGACAGGTGTATAAAAACAACAAAAAATGTGTCAAAAACTTACTGCTTTCTAATTAAAACTGTAGGAAGAAGAAGAAAAATGTTATCAAGAAGAATACAACCGATAGTTAAGGGCGGGTTAAAGATGGAAAGTAGACAGGTTCTATTGAATCATTCACCTAAAGTCCTGGCAAGTATAGCTTCCACAAGACCTACTGGAGTAATACATCAGCCGAAGTTATTTATGACTCCACTTAGATTTGCCAGTAGTGGACCAGGAAGTTTTAAAATGAATATGAATCCAGATCAACAACAACCTGAAAAACCTGCATTAGAACAGTATGGTACAAACTTGACAAAATTAGCCGAACAAGGGAAATTAGATCCAGTTATTGGTAGAGATCAAGAAATTCAAAGAGCTATTCAGATTTTATCAAGAAGAACAAAGAATAACCCAGTTTTGATTGGTCGTGCTGGTGTTGGTAAAACAAGTTTGATTGATGGATTGGCTCAACGGATAGTTAAAGGTGAAGTACCAGAGAGTTTAAAGAATAAACAACTTATAACTTTGGATCTTGGGGCATTAATTGCAGGGGCCAAATTCAGAGGCGAATTTGAAGAGAGATTGAAAGCTGTTCTTGAAGAAATTGATCAGGCTAATGGTGAGATTATAGTGTTTATTGATGAAGTTCATATGCTACTGGGTTTAGGAAAAAGTGATGGTTCTATGGATGCTTCAAATATTTTGAAGCCAAAACTAGCAAGAGGTTTAAGATGTATCTCTGCGACAACATTGGATGAATATAAAATAATTGAAAAAGATCCAGCATTATCTAGAAGATTTCAACCAATATTATTAAATGAACCAAGTGTTGAAGATACAATAAGTATTCTGAGAGGTCTTAAAGAACGTTATGAGGTTCACCACGGTGTTAGAATCAATGATGCTGCTTTAGTGTCAGCTGCTGTTTTGAGTAATCGTTATATTACTGATAGATTTCTTCCAGATAAAGCCATTGATCTTGTTGATGAAGCATGTGCTGTTTTAAGATTACAACATGAATCCAAACCAGATTCAATTCAAATCCTTGACAGATCTTTAATGACTATTCAAATTGAGTTAGAATCTTTAAAGAAGGAAACAGATCCGATTTCTATTGAAAGAAGGGAGAAGTTGGAAAGTGAATTAAATTTAAAGAGAGAAGAACTTAATAGATTAACAGAAGTATGGGAAAAGGAAAAAGCTGAAATTGATTCCATAAAAAATGCGAAGAAAGATCTAGAACAAGCAAAAGTTGATCTTGAGATTGCTCAAAGAGAAGGAAATTTTGGTAAGGCATCTGAATTAAGATACTCAAAGATACCTGAATTAGAACAAAAAGTTAAGATTAGTGAGAAGGAGGAAACCAGTAAAGGGTCCCTTCTGCATGAAGCGGTAACTTCTGATGATATATCAAAGGTTATATCTAAAATGACGGGAATTCCAACTGATACAGTGTTAAAAGGTGATAAAGATCGTCTTTTATACATGGAGGATTCATTAAAGAAAAGAGTTGTTGGTCAAGATGAAGCTATCCATGCTATTTCTGATGCTGTTAGACTACAAAGAGCTGGATTAACTAGTGAGAAACGTCCAATCGCTAGTTTTATGTTCCTTGGTCCAACAGGTACAGGTAAGACTGAACTTACTAAAGCTCTAGCGGAGTTTCTGTTTGATGATTCTAGCAATGTTATTAGATTTGATATGTCAGAATTCCAAGAGAAACATACAGTTTCTAAATTGATTGGTGCTCCACCTGGTTACGTCATGAGTGAATCTGGTGGTCAGTTAACAGAAGCTGTTAGAAGAAAGCCTTACTCAGTTGTTCTTTTTGATGAATTTGAAAAGGCACATCCAGATGTTTCCAAAGTTTTACTACAAGTCTTAGATGAAGGTCAGTTAACTGATTCCCAAGGAACCCATGTAAACTTCAAGAATACAATAATTGTCATGACATCAAACATTGGTCAAGATATTTTACTACATGACGATGAGATAGCCAATGATTCAGGTAAGGTTTCCGAAAAGACAAAATTAAAAGTCATTGAAGCAATGAAGCATAACTATGCGCCTGAATTCATCAACCGTATTGACGACGTTATTGTATTCAACAGACTTTCAAAAGAAGTTTTACGTAATATTGTTGATATTAGACTTGAAGAGGTCCAAGAAAGAATTATTGATAAGAGAATTATTTTGGACCTTAGTGATGAAGCTAAAGATTGGTTAACTGAATATGGGTATGATAGTCTTTATGGTGCTAGACCATTGAATAGATTGATTCAAAAGAAACTGTTGAACCCAATGGCTATTTATTTATTGAAAGGACAGATTAGAAATAATGAAACTGTGAAAGTTACTGTCGAAGATGGCGAACTTTATGTTCAACCAAATCATTCTGAATCATCGTTAAAGGATGAAAACATTGAAAACGAAAAGGAAATATGAGGGCAAAAGTGCTCATAAAGAGTGTATATATACATTATCATACTATGTAAATAAATGAATATATATATATAGTTATATATTAAATAAATCAATAAATAAAGTAGAATAAATAATAAGGATCTTCAGCTGAAGACACTTCAAGTTGGTAATTCCTCTAAAGAGTGAGTTCTTTTGGACTCAATTAAATTATTGGCCCATTGAATGTTTGATTTTAACAGCTTAGGCGTCTGCTTTTGCAATTGTTCATTCCATATGAGCTCAGCAGGATCCTGATCAGGCTCCACCCATTCAAAATTATCACCCCCAGTGAGCCAATACTCTTGTAATAAAAGATCATTTTCTGGTTCAATTGGCTCAATATTTCTTTCAGCAAGTTTCTCAACAAATGCTTCAGTTGCATAACTATCAGTACCATTCACGTTTATTTCAACTTCAGCTATCTTGGATAACATAGTTATTTCATCACTGTGTAGTATTTTATAGTTCCCTGAAGTGCCTTGTGACCAACGAATATAATCGACTACTCCACTAAGCTTTGTACCAAACGATATAGCTCCAAAGAAGGAAACATTCAACAAATACATAAAAACCATCGCATAAATACTATACCTTGGACTCACGTCAAAACTTCTTAATCCTATATCTACCAGCCCAACCCCACCAGTTATACCTCCAAAGAACTTAAATAGTGATTTGTTTCTTTTTTCTACCATATTTGAAATATAATTTGAAGATGCTGTTGTTAAATTTACAACTTCAATTGCATTATCGACATCTGCTTTCCATAATGATTTTCTAAGGGCAATCATTCCTATTTCAGCTGATATAAATTTTTCAGGATATTTTTCATTATAAGTTTTAAGTAATGTGACAATAGTATCACCTGAAGGGTTTAAAAACAGAACATCCTTAAGCAACTCTTCTGTTACTGTAGCCGATTTCAATGTGTCCACAAGTAATAGACCCAACTCTTTCTGCCCAATATTTTTCGAACTAAAACTCAGAATAATTTTTATTGTTTCTAATAACTTGTCTGATTCAACTTCTCCCTTCTGAGTAAGTCTTGACCTTAGTCTATTTTTCAAATCCTTTAAGTCTTTTTGAGATCCACATTTATATGGAAATGTTGAAAATCCTCTTAACGGTGTAACAATTGCAGGGCTTTTCCACCTCAACATTTTAGCAGCTACCAAAAATAATAAAAAGGACTATTATTGATTTTAAGCTTAGTTATATATAACTAAGTAATATGATTATATTTAAAGTATAAATATATAAGTATATATTGCTGTAGATTTTCAAAAATAAATAAAGCTAGCTAAATTCTCCCCCAAAAAAAGGTCCAGGCGAGATTCGAACTCGCGACATTCTGTGGGTGAAACAGACGTGATAACCACTACACTACTAGACCAAAATAATATGTAATTTTTCCGTACTGGGAACATAATGTATTAAACCTAAGCTAGATTTATGATAATAATACATGGTCTGCAAAAGATATCATACTAACTCAGCTTCTATGTTTAGAGACTCTCCACATCCAATTTGATTCCCTGTTGGAGAAGTAGCTTCCCAGAAGCTGATATCTCAGCTGAATCTTCTTCTTTTTGGAAATCGAAAATAATGTTTGTTCTCGTTCAGAGAACTCATTAACCCAAAGAATACTATAAATAACTAGTGAAATTACCTAGATAAAAAACTGATTAATTTCTAAGATACCTCCTGCTCTGAACCTTTCTGTTGTCACCAAAAAACGGCTCTCTTATAGGCACAAAAACTAAGCTTGACCAAAAACGTCAACATTACAACATATGAACCATATAGACTGCTATTAGTGGCAGTTTTAGTTAATCCTAATTAGGAATTTTTTTTGTAAGATATTAAGTTTAGGAGTAAGTATATATTAGGTGATTAGTGTGTGAATATATGTGAAAGGTTATCAGTGAGACGAATTTTGACAATTCTGAATTTGACACCAAAACTAAGTAACACCATATATATAACTTTGTCTAACTTAGGATATTAAAGGTTGAGAAATTTATCTATTTGCTGATCATTATGATATATTTGTGTAACAGTTTGAATAGACTTGTAAACAGAAACAATTATCTTCTTTCCCCAGACTTTTGCATGGAGTCAGAGAAAACCACTAATTGAAGGTTTTGGCTCCATCTAGACATAAACTACAATCATTATTCTAATTTTATCTCAAGATTTAGCTAGTAAGCTATAATTTATACGGATATTATAGCTACAAGTATTTAGAGATAAAATATATATATATATATTATTAGCTTGTTTAATGATTTTTCAAGTGCAAAAAAGTAAATACTTTGTATTTTATTTATTGAAAAAAGATAAAGATCCAAATAAATTAGAAGTCATACAGTTGATGGATTCAAAAGATTCTAATTTATAAAAGGTCTTATATAGCAATAAGATCTTAACCAGGAAAGTAGATTCCTCCAATCAGTATCAGCCAGTAATAAGCCATTGTGCTGCATTATAAGCTCCTACAGAAATTATAACCTTTATTAATTAAAATTGGAAGAAAGTACTCTAATTCTAGTGAGTTTTTCATTCATTTGATAACATTTTAGCATACGAAACCATATATTTACTTATATTTTGTATTTTTATAATCTATGGTTATAGGCTGGTTACTAAAACTGAATGATTATCTAAGAAATTCCACTGAAGAAGGTAGAGGCTATTAGAATATACAAAAGGAAACTCTCTGAAGCTAAGGAAGATTGAGCTTTATATTTGGGTATAGCTTCCAAGTATTTTTGAAGTATAGTTTATTAGTATTATTACTGAATATCACACAGATCTTTAATTGGGAAGAATTTCACTGTTGAACTTTGGAGGGATTGAATGAAGGGCTCTTAAACCCATTTCTTAAGTCCTTTTAGATAATTAGAGTAACAACATCTGATGTCAGATTCCAATTGTGTATGTAACACAGTGTACCTCAAATTATCTCGGCCTTTAAGTAATCGAGGTGCCATCCACCTCTTTTTTTAATTTTTTGGGTGTATTATCAGACGATTAAGCATATTATATGCTATGCAACAAATGAAACCGGGGGTGTCTGTGGATAATAACCCATTTCTACAAAACGTGGGATAAACCAAAAAAAAAAACTAGCTAATGAATCAGTGTATAAGTTTATATAATCTATCAATAAATGGCTTTATATAGGAGAGACGCTAATCAAATTTTTGATCCCACGAATCTAGTTTCATGGTACCATTTTTGGCTAAATTTAAGTGCATTTTGAAAGCATCTTGTAAAATGTGTGGCAAATGTAATGCTTTAGTCTTTTGAGCATAATGTTCAGCTCTATTAACATAATCAAGTAATTGATCAACGTAATCTGGATGAGCAATATTCTTGATTATGACTCTTGATCTTTCTCTTGGTGATAAACCTCTCAAGTCAGCTAAACCTTGATCTGTGACAAGAACATCTAAATCGTGTTCAGTATGATCAACATGTGAAGCAAATGGAACAACAGTTGAGATACCAGTAGGATCAGTTTTGGTTGGTCTTGCTGATGGTGCATGCATGATTGAAAGTTTAGCATTTCTTAAGAAATCACCAGAACCACCTAAACCATGTAGCATTTTAGATCCAGAAACATTTGTTGAATTTGCATGAGCATAAATATCAACTTCAACTGGTGTGTTCATAGCAATAACACCTAATCTTCTAATAATCTCTGGAGAGTTGGAAACAACTTGTGATCTCAAAATCAATTTTTTAGAAAATTCATCCCAGTTATCAAAGAATCTCTCAAACCCCTTTTCAGTCAATCTAATAGATGTAGCAGTAGCGAAATCTAAAGAACCATTTTGGAATAAATCTAAAAAGGAATCTTGTAAAACTTCAGTCCATACAGTTAAATGTTTGAAGTTTGCATCGGTCAAACCTTCAATAACAGCATTGGCAATATTACCAATACCAGATTGTAAAGGATGCAAATTTTCTGGGAGTCTACCATGAGCAACCTCGTCTCTAAAGAAATCAACCAAATGAGTTGCAATTCTTGCCGAAACAGCATCAGATGGAGTATTTGGTGGGACTATATCTCTTTTTGTTGATTCGACAATGGCTACAACTCTTTCTGGATCAACTGGGATTGCAGTAACACCAGACTTATGATCTGCAGAGGTATAAGGATATGGTTGTCTAAATGGAGGATTAACTGGAACATCAATATCATGTAAACCTTCAAAAGAAGGGGTAACAGTGTTGACTTCAATAATGATTTTATCAGAAACAGAAATCATTTCTGGAGAAGCACCGACTGCTGGACCTGGAATGATAGAGCCATCTTCAGTTATAGCAGTTGCTTCAATAATGGTATAGTCCAACAGATCGTTCGACTTCTCTCTCGTGTAAAACCCATATGTTAGATCCTGCGCAAACATCGACAAGTGCTTGTCGAAGAACTGGATACGACCTTCATTAATACCTTGAGCAATTGGTCTACCAACTTGATGAGGAGCTCTTTTCTTAATCATGTTATTAGTGGCCCATCTACTTTCTTCTGGACCGGCGGATGCACCAACAAATAAATTAAATTGTAATTGTCCTTGTAACTTATTATCTTCAACATATTGTGCCAATGCGTCTGGAACAACTTTTGGTGCACCAACACCAGTGAAACCTGACCAACCTAAATATTGACCATTTTTAAACAATTCAATGGTTTGTTCAGGAGTTCTAAGTTTCTTTAAATATGGAGCGTATCTAACTCTTTGTTTCAAGATTTGTGACATAATTGTAATTGGTTAGGACCCCCCCTCCGGCGGTTTAAACAACTTGAATTGAATACACACTTAAAAAATGATCTAGTATGATAATGGGGACAGCCTTTTAGATTTTTAAACCTTTTAAGACACCTTTAGAAAACTCAAGAGACAAAAAGAAAAATGTTGGAAAATTGAATTGTGGAAAACCTTTTTAAATAAACTCAACTGTATTAGCGCTGTTGGCGTTTTAATTTTTCTCTCTCTCTTTTTTTTTTGGTTATTATGGTGTTGATGTTCTAATCTCTTTGTTTACCCAAAAAAACCACAAAGAGGGGACAGTCTGGGACCTTGGGGGGAAGGCCTTTATATAAAAAAGAGACTGTCATATTATAAAGTGACATATTTCCTTTTGGGTCATTACCGAGGGTGTGGCCCTCTTATTTTCTTTTCATTTTTTGGACGCTCGAAGGAGAAGGGGCCATGGAGAGGGTGGGGGGTGAGGTTTTCTTTGGGTTCCCCCCCCCCGTCAAATTTATGCACACCCTTTCATTTTGCATTGTCTAAAATGTGTGTGTGGATTCTCGTGGGTGGGGGGGACTTTATTGGAAATTATCAAGAATCTATTCCATCAAGTATATACTAAGTAAAGGTACCCCATGATTTGAAATAGTGGAGCAATTGTGGTCCTGCGGTGCCTAAATCGGCCCACCCGACCTATAGGTTGCAGAAATTTTTTTCTTCTTTTCCCTTCTTAGAGAGAGTCATTCATATGTCGATAGGAGTCCTGGAGAAATGGAATAATCGTTTGATTCGGAATGGTCATGGAGATATATTTATTATACGACTCGGGTTGTGTAACTGGGTCCACTTATAAGCTAGAGTCCCACCCAGGTTAAATAGAATTTAAAACATATATTCTCTCCAAACTCTAATGGAAAACGAAGGGAGCCCAGTAACAAGACCAGACAGCGCCATATAAACGTGATCACCTACTCCTTTAATAATACTCCTTTTATTTGTATTGTAGTAATATCCCTTTTTCATGTGGATCCTGTCTATGGTAAAGTCCGTCTCAATTAATTCTCCCGCTGTTTGGTTTTTAATTAAAACCCCGCGGCCCACACCCCTTGGTTAAATAAGTTTAACAATGCAAATAACAATATAGTTCCAGCTTTCATACGGTCTTGGAAAAAGCCATTCGCGTATCTAATAGCGTATATGAAAAAAAAAAACATATGGTTTGGAAAATACGTGTACCCAACTTTGTAATTGACAGCGGTAAAAATTAAATTTAATCTCAAAACAACACTTCTTTTTTTTTAAAAGTATATAGATATTCCCTTGATGATTGAAGTTTTCTAATCTGTTTAGTCGTAACTCTTTTTAGTTTCTTCTTCCGCCAAAAAAAAAGCCCTGGGAGGTTATCTAAATTGTTTATCCAATCTCTCCTAAACATTATGATAAGATTCGATAAGGCTCCGCTAAAATATACCATAAATTAGTGTATTCCGGTCGGATAAGAGTTTCATCATCAACTTCTCTTTTTGCGAAAACACTTGAGATGTAATGTGGTCTCTTACTTCACCCAATAAATGGGCAATACCAAGGATGAACACCAGTTGTATTAATAGCGTTATAGATGATCCCAATCCATCAACATATTTATAGCAAAAGATACATTGACATAATACCCAATTGAACGTCATCTTGTTATTCAACTCATCAATACAGGATCAACATCCGTTGCAATATGACAATGAGCATCATTATTGTTTTCCCTCTTTAGAAATATGTCAAAATATAAGCCGTCTGGTGAGAGCACAGCATGAAAATATTAGCAAAGGAAAAACAAAACGGGTAAATCCTTAGACAATTAAATAGCAATTGTGCTTTTAACTTACTACTGAAGTTGCAGGGGGAAAAAATCCACAAAAAAGCTAATCTTATACAAGAAGTATAATCTGCCATGACACTTATCATTGCATCATTGTAAGTATAAAATTCTAAGTGACGGTGAGGATTTTCCTTTTCAAAAGCTTAGGGTGTTTTAGAAGTTCAATTTAGCTAACTATTTTTGTGTCAAGGTTTCTCCCTTATACGGTTGAATTCCAGTTAGAGGATTCCGAAGAGATTGAGACATTAGCTCAGTCTTTACCGATAACTGTACCAAAACAGAGAACTTCATCGATAAATGCGAGTAATACGCAACTCCCAAGTTCCATCTTACAAAGAAGTGTAAGTGATTATAAGACGAATAATTCATCTGTTGAAGATTTCTTTTTCCAATCACAATTAGGATCACCAAGTGGTTCTAGTTATGTGGGAACTCAATCTGGTAATGGTGTTTTTGCACAATCACGTCCTGTGTTACCGCCATCATTGGCATCTGCTCCGGATCTTTCTACAAGCAATAGTTTTGAGGATTTAAGAGAAAGATTAAGCCAAAATAATTTATCAAATCCTTCAATTTTTGCATCTAGTCAAAGAGGGTCGCAATCAACTTTCATTCCAAAATCAAGACTTAATTCACTACCTCAAACTTTAGTTGTTGAGAGTAAGAAAGGAAGTAAATACGATGTTGGGTTACCAGCGGTTAAAAGAGTTTATGCAAAATCAAATTTGAAATTTCAAAATGATTTAGACGCTGAAAAGACAACTGAGGATTTAAATGATGCTTCACAAGATGTTGATGATTATGATAGTGGCCGTTTAATGAATATACCAAAATTTGGTGGGTTTTCTAAAAAAAAATTACTCAATAAAGAGGAAAAGGCTAATATTTTTGAAACATCCCCCTTTAATATTGTGGAGTTTGCCAAAGGTAATGGTGGCTTGAAAAATGCAATTAAATCGGCTGTCGATGATGGGATTGTTAAAGATCATGTTTGGTTAGGTACTATTGGAATTCCAACTGACGAATTACCAGATTCCACTAAGGGGAAAATCGTTAAAAAACTAAGAGATGACTACAATTCTGAATCTGTTTTACCTAGTGATTTTACATTTCAGGGCCATTATAAAAACTTTTGCAAGCAAATTCTGTGGCCTACTCTTCATTACCAAATTCCAGATAATCCAAATTCGAAAGCCTTTGAAGACCATTCTTGGGAATATTATAAATCCTTAAATCAAGAATTTGCAGATAAAATTGTTGCAGTTTATAAGGAAGGCGATGTCATCTGGATTCACGATTATCATTTACTGTTGGTTCCTCAAATGGTCAGATCAAAATTACCAAATGCAGAAATTGGATTCTTTTTGCATGTTTCGTTTCCTTCAAGTGAAGTTTTCAGATGCTTTGCTCAACGTGAGCGTTTATTAATAGGTTTATTAGGCGCAAATGCAGTTGGTTTCCAAACTGATGAATACGTTAGACATTTCCTTCAAACATGTAATAAACTATTATTGGCTGACATTTCTTCTAAAGAAATTAGATACAATGGTCAAACGATTAAAGTATCATCTGCACCTGTTGGTATTGATGCCAAAAAGCTGATTAAGCAGGTTGATTCAGAAGTTGTTCACAATTGGAGACAATTAATTAGAGAAAGATGGCCAGAAAAAAATTTAATTGTAGGCCGTGATAACTTTGACAGAATTAGAGGTGTTAAACAAAAGTTACAAGCCTATGAAAAGTTCCTATTGAACAATCCAAACTATATTGAAGATACTGTTTTAATCCAAATCTGCCTAAGATCAGGCACAGTTGATCCTACTTTAGAAAGTGAAATTATGTCCATAGTTGACCGTATAAATTCCTTGAGTCCAAATATCTCAAATTCCCAACCTGTTGTCTTTTTACATCAGGATATTGATTTTGCTCAATATTTAGCGTTGATTTCTGAAGCTGATACCTTTATTGTTAGTAGTATGAGAGAAGGTATGAATTTAACATGTCATGAATTCATTATTGCTACACAAAACAAAAAATCCCCATTGATTTTAAGTGAATTTACCGGATCAGCTTCCGTTTTCACCAAAGGTACAATATCAATTAACCCATGGGATATTAAGCAAGTCAGCGAGAGTTATAAAACGGCATTAGAGCTTCCTGAAGAAACCAAAGTAAAAAATTGGACTGCTCTATACAAAGTTGTCATTAAGCAAGATTGCTCTTATTGGGTTGAATCTAGTTTGAAGTTCATTCATGATTCATGGAAATTTCAACAAGCTAAAGAGACTTATTTCACCTTAGATGTTAAGAAATTATCAGAGAGTTATAAACAGTCTGAAAATAAGCTATTTATTTTGATCCTATCTCAAGTTCCAAGTGAAAGAATTTTGAATATAATTAGTGATCTCAGTGTATCAAATGATGTTTATATACTTTCAACTTATAAACGACTAGAACTTGAAAGAGTTTACCGTCGTATTCCAAGATTAGGTTTAATTGCAGAAGGTGGTGCCTTTGTTAAACTTAAAAACAGTGGGCCATGGGTCGAATTAGGAGACAGTGATGTGCCAAGTTGGATAAAAGAGACTGCAACTGTTGCTAATTCTTATGCAGAAAGATTGCCAGGCTCTTATGTAGAGGTTGGCGAATCATCATTGAAATTCTATACCGAAAGTGTGGAGGATGTGGAACGTAAATCTGCCACGATTGGTGATTTAATTGCTCATGTTAATAATAGCGGAAGAAGTCTTCATGCGACTTTAGTTGAAAATACTGTTTACGTTCAACAAGCTGACTTAGCTTTAAAGAGTGTAAAATTTTTAATTGATTTTATTACTAAAAAAGGGAATCTAAATGATATTTCAATTGCTTTACCTTCTTCTCCATCAAGCCCTGTTTCAACTAGTGGGGAATCAAACTGCCTACCAAAACCAATTGATTTCTTGGGTATTGGTGGTACTTCAAATGTTTTATTTGAACCAATTTTAGATTATGTTAATACGTTGGGTTCAGATAAAGTTGTCAAAAACGTTTTCACTATTGGATTTGGTGGTGATGTAGGTAGTGCTAAGCAACATGTCGAAGGTTTGAATGAGCTATTTACAGTTCTTAAAAATGTTATTCTATGATACAGAGATATACAGAAGCAAATTAATACACACAATTTTCAAACTTGATAACTATCTCTCGCTATTTGATTCAATTCTCGTAAATCTTGATAATCCTCATCGTTTAATTCACTATGTTGTTCCCATATTTTGTCAAACTCTGATTTATCAATTTTCCCAATATTTCTATTAACAATCCAATTAACTTCCTTGAACCTTTTATGACGTTCTCTATCAGCTTCAATACGATTTAATATTTGTTCTTTAGTGAAAGGCTTAGTTACCGCAGTAGTATTATTTTGAGCTGATTCTTCTTTCAAATGATGAAGTCTGGTTTGTAAACCCAATTTCTTATTAGATATTAAAAGTTTCCAAGCACTTTTAAATCCTTCAGTATCTTCAATATCTAATGCATTATTATAATTCTCCAATGAAAGCTCATCAAACATCATTCTATATGGTTTATTATCAATTTTATAATATTTTTCTACATTCGTAAGAATATCAGCTGAACTGCTTAAATTAACCAAATTTTCCTTTGGTATTATTTTACTTAGTATAATTGGGAAATCCTTTTCTAAATTCCCAATATAAGGTTTACCTTCAACGGAAGGAGTTGTAAATATCGTTGCTATCAGGCTCTCCAAGAAATATAAGACATTTATACGTGAATTTAAGTCTAATTTATCTAACACTTCTAGTATACATGAATGGAAATCCTCATGTAATTCCTGATTTTTTAGGGCAAATGCAATCCCCTTCGTGATAGATTGTGATGATGGATTCAACGTCTCCAAGATCTGTATGAACTGCAATCTAGCTTCAAATGGATCCATCTATTCTATGTCTCTAAAATCTTTCAGGTCTCTTTAGTATATTACACTTATGTAATATATATTTTTTTTCATTACGTAAATATTTTTTTTTGTTTCTTGTGGAAAAAAAATCATGAAAATTTACTAACAGCAGAGTTTTGTAATCGATACATTAAAGATGCCTAAGAGTAAAGGAAAAGTATGTGATAGAGTCGGTCATTATGAGGTTGATTTACTGACAAGAACTCTAGGGGGGTAAAAATAGACGTCGTGGTAAGAACGATAACGAACACCAAAAGAGAGAATTAGTTTTCAAAGATGAAGGTCAAGAATATGCTCAAATCACCAAGATGCTAGGTAATGGTAGAGTTGAAGCTTCTTGTTTTGATGGTATCAAACGTATGGCACATATTAGAGGTAAACTTCGTAAGAAAGTTTGGATGGGTCAAGGTGATATCATCTTAGTCTCTTTAAGAGATTTCCAAGATGAACAATGTGATGTCATTCAAAAATATAATTCTGATGAAGCAAGAGCTTTAAAATCACAAGGTGAATTACCAGAATCTGCCAAGATCAATGAAACTGATACTTTTGGCCATGAAGATGATGAAGATGTTAACTTTGAATTCGGTGCTGCTGATGACGATGATGAAGAAGAAGATGAGGAATTAGATATCGATGACATCTAAGTAGTTTGTTATTTATCATCCTTTTTTTTTTCTTTCTCTTTCCTTTGTTAATTTGGGGTTGTTACTAATTTTGCATCTGTATATTTATAATTTCAAGGTTTCAAAAAGCTGTTAGATTTATACGTAGATAAGCGTCTTAATTTAAATTTTTCTTTTGGTTATACACGGAATCTATCTTCGTCACTTTCTTCATTTAAACTTAAACTATCGAATCTTCTTAAACCAACAGATTCATCATTTAAGCTAGCACCAGTGACTCCTCTGTGTACATTGAAAGATCTTCTGGCTTGGAATGCTCCCACCCCACCTTCTAAAGGTATATCACCCAGATCATCTTGTTCATTGAATAATTCTGCATGCTGTGTTTTACTTTTTTTTCTTGAAATATTTAATAAATAAACACCTGAAAAGATAATTAAAAACCCACAAATTAAACTAATAGAGTCTTTTGGACTTGCATCATTGTAGTTTCTAAATAAGATGAATGAGGC
Organism: Wickerhamomyces silvicola; assembly: GCA_030570795.1. Classification (NCBI taxonomy): domain Eukaryota; kingdom Fungi; phylum Ascomycota; class Saccharomycetes; order Phaffomycetales; family Wickerhamomycetaceae; genus Wickerhamomyces; species Wickerhamomyces silvicola. The sequence continues at coordinate 58,203 of JAJLWN010000023.1, read as the reverse complement.
AACTAAGGTTGCAGTTGTAAATGTAACGTAATATAGCGGGTTGACAATTGAGGTATCAAATTGATCTAATGCCTTGTTGAAGTAATTCATCTGAGTCATGATACAAACGACAACGACAAGAATGAAAATATACGTTGACAAATGTGTGAATTGATTATTACCACTCAGGGTTAATTTTAATGCAATACCAAAGGCTTTTATGCTGACAATCGAGATGGAGCCAACTGAGGAACAAATTGATATATAATAAATTGGATCTTTAGTACCATATACTGGAGCGATCTTATAAATCATAATTAGTGCAAAAACTGTCACGATGAAAACATATGATAGAAACAATGGGGTCAAAGCATAGTTCAAGATTTCATCAACCGTTTGGATATCTTTATCAGAAGGAGCATGTAACACGATTATAACACTTCCTAATAGACATATAGCACAACCCATTTTGCCTAAAGTACCTAATTCTTCCCGTAAAAATATAGCAGCCAATACTGCTCCTATAATGACGGACAGAGCCCCTAATGGGGTCACCAAGATAGCTGGTGCAAATGTATAAGCAGCGAAGTTAGCAATTTCTCCAATAGCCATAGTAATCATTCCAGCCCACCAGATTGGATTTTTTAGATACTGGTAACCATCACCATCAAAGCCTTGTTTAGATGCATCTTTGAGACCCTTTTTCGTGATAATGAACGACGTACCGATAGCAAAAGATGAAGAGACTGCCAATGCAAGACCAATATACTTATCTGCAACCATTTCCCGACTTATATGAGTTAAATGGAAGAAAGTCACGATCGTTTGACACCTCGAGATTTTTCTTTAAGCCGGGAAATGTAACGAATGTGTACCTTATTGCCAGGGCACAGAAGGAGCGTAAGCTTTAAAGCCCTTTGATTATATTATAGAAATAGAGCAACATTATTTTAACGTCATTGGTGTGTTCTATAGCTATAGTCTAGCTATATAGACAGGTATGCTCTCTCTCTTCCTTTTTTTTTTTTTGGTCCCATTCCCTTTTTCAATGGGCTGAAAAAATATGTTGATGATCTTTCTTCAAGAGATGAGTAGTGTCCCAAGTCTACAAGTACCTTTCGAGGAGAGGGAAGTTAGTGTAAAGGAGATAGCCTCAGTACAAAGGATCAAATTCACTGGGGAATTTTATTGGCAAGACATTAGATTAACGTAAAGTTCTCAGATCATGGACAGAACTCATTGATAAATAAAGGTCTTATTATGTTGGATGAATACGGGAAACCCGAATCAGGTGCTAGAATATTTGAATTGTCTTTTAGGTTGTTTAAACAAAAATCGATTTTATATTATAGAGGCTGCTAAACATCCAGTAGATGGGTATTTTGGTGCTATTAACCTAATCTTAGTTAATTACAAACAATATGGAGGTATAGAACATGTTTATAGAAATAGTTGAAAGAAGCTGGAATATACTGATAAACCATTTTGAGTCATAAATCTCCTGAAAGCTGTGATATATATGGTGTTGGATCAGCTCAGTTAGTACCGACGTATGGCTCGAGATCAACTAATAACATCTACACTAGCTCTCCAAAGAGTTTTGGATTTTGAAATATCTAGCCAATCCTTTCTGGAGGATTTCCATTCTCAATAGCGACTATAGTTACTGTTGAACGTGATTTATTTGAATATGCTTTCAATAAACTATTGGATATTGCTCAAGAACTTGTCCATGAAATAGAGGACTATGAACAAATGTCTATTCTTCAGGTTCATGCGTTTAATTGTATCAAGACGTTATTCGTAGAATCCCAGCTAGCTTAAAGTTGTTCACCTTTCATTTACAAAGCTTTAGAGCTGGCACTAACAACATTTTCATCTAAACTCTGGAACGTTGGAAATTGCTTTATGATGTTGTTCACGGCTTCACAGAATAGGTTATTCGGAAGAAAGAAGATGAGGGCTAGAGTTTTCTTTTCGCAATTTAAAAGGATAAAAGAAATACAGTTTAAAATAATTTCAAACTCAATTGACGAAGTAAACTTAGAAGCTCTGTTTCCAGTATTAACTATTCTATCAATGGCTGAAGTTACTACAGTATACACTGGTTTGATAAGATTTCAACTTGAGACAATGCCTTGCTACAAAGTACTGAAAGATTAGAGAACTAGCTTCTAGAGCTCTTCTATTGTTCCTTCCAGCGAAACCGAAGCCTTAGAGCTATTGAAAAATGTTCTACTAGTAACCAAATTAAACTTCATGGTAATTTGCTAGTTATAAAGGAGTTGAATGTATATCTTCAATACTTGGTTGACGCAGTACTTTCATATATTGATTATTTTTTGGTTAATAGTTCCTGTTTCTCTACATCTAAAGTTTATCATGAATTATTGGCAGTAATTAATGATTTCTCAAAATTAAACTCAGCTATTAAGTGCATTCAAGTGGATCTTTTTATTACAGAAAATTCCTCTTATCAAGTTGACGGATCGAAACCACTATATCTAAAAGAAATATTAAAATTGATAAATGGTAATAAAGATATACTTTATAGTCTCATTTTTTTGAGGTGAAGATGGAAGCAATCAAATTTTGTGCTGCTAATAAGATTAAAGAGTTACTGATTGTTGAGATGGAACAAAATAGACTTTTGTTAGATCAAAGGCTATACCTTTGGTAGACCAATATCCAAAGGAAGTAGTATTCGACTTTGCTTCACAGCAATATATAATATCAAGTTTTTTTGCATTAGAACTGTTAGGTAGTGTATCAGCTGAAAATAGTGCTGTGTTCGATGAATGGTGTAAGTTTTTAGAGGAAACTTCTGATGAGGATGAACCATTACCTATAAGATTTTCTTCTTTAGTTTCTTCTGTAAGGCTTTTGAGTGAGGTAGACCATAAGAAGCCAGAAGTGGAATGGATTATCTACAAGCTTTTAACAGATGAAGTTGAGGAAATCCGTGAGATTGCGTCGTCTTATTATAATAAAGGAACTGTTTCTTGGTTTAATACTTATTCATTTGCCTAGAAGAGTCAGCTTCTGTAATTTTGAAACAAGCTTTGCTATTTGATCCAGTATTCGTTTTATATACTGCTGATAACTTTTATCGAAATAACATTGAATATCCAAGATTCTTGTCTAAGAAGCTGAAAACTTTCTTGGGGATTTTTAACAATAAATAAAAGAGGCCAAGCTATAGATCATTTCATGACAATCAGGAAGAAGTTTCTTAAAAGAAAATAGATATTACAGATAGTATTGCTGGTTGGTCAAATGAAGAAGAGCTATTTAATAATATATATTCGTCTCTTTCTCATTTTTAAAAAGTTTTCCATATCAATAGATGATTCAGTTGCAATGTCCAAGGGCAATAACTCGCATCCTTCTTCAGATAAGTTATTAGCATAATCCTTTGAGATATATTAAATTGCACTTAATACAATTATGTAAGCACTTTTTTTTTTTGTAATTTCTATACATGTGCATCTCTATTTAAAGTACAAGTCTAAGCAGTCTGTTGATGTTCTATGGAAATAGAGCCTTATATATCTAGTAGTTCCTATAATGAAGACCATTGTTAGTGGAAGATCTGTCTTGGACTTCCCTGTGGAAGTTGTTATTCAAATATTGAGCTACTTAGAGGTGTCTGATCTATATAATATTGCAGAGACATGTCAATATCTTAATAACATTATAGGAGACGAGGAATTATGGAAAAATCTATTTATAAAGAGATTCAGTACACATCATTTCAGTTCAGTATCAATGTCATATAGATTTAGTGTTGAATTTTTCGAAAGAAATCAAATTATTCATCAATGGAAGAAGGCAACTGGCATACATAGGATATTACTAGTTAATGCGTCATCAATTGAGAAAATAGTGTTTCATTTCCCAAAATTATTATTGTTGAGTGACCAAGGAACCATCAGTATCTTATCAGTTGATAAAGGGAAGACTGAAACCACTATTCCTGTTACAACACCATCTGGTTGTACTGCCTTTTCATTCAATTTATCAGCATCTGTATTTGGAAGATGGGATGGTAAAATTTTTGGTAAACTACTAGCAAGTAAATCATATTTAAGTGCAATCACACAATTCAATAAACAGCATGAGGGCACGGTGACTGGAATATATAATGACGATACATTCTGTTATAGTGCTGACGAGACTGGGAACATCTTTGTTTGGGACCTAAAGACCGGAACTTTTATAAAGGGGTTTAAAGTATCTAATGAACCTTTGTTGAGGATAAAAGGTTCTAACAATACTGTTATTGCAGTAGATTCATTATTCATATATGTGATTGAGAATGATAATGTCAAATCTATAAGGCATAAAAGTTCTGTTGAGTTCTTAGATGTTGATTTTGGTGGTAAGAAAGTTATAGTTGGTGGATTAAAAGGCTTTAAACTGCTATCTTATGGTCAGTGGTCATTTGGTAGGGAGAATAGTTTTACAATAACTGGGGATGATGAAATTTACAAACTAGCTCTTGAAGACAAACGCTTATCACATGTAGATTCTAAGATTGCAGGTGATGATGGGTGTAATTTTGGTGTTGTCTTTATAAGTGGTAGAGTTTCAATTTTTGACACTAGAGATTCAAGAGTACGGACTGATAATAACATTCAAGAAAAGTGTACTTTCGTACCAATTTTTGATAACTTGAAAATACCTGAGCATCTACCACCAGTAAACTCAATTGATATAAACTCATCAGTAGTACTTTTAGGCAGCTATAATGGATTTGCTGCTGTGTATGATGTTTTAACAGGAAACTTCTTAAGATCGGTATCATGCAGAATACCCAAGAAATATTTAGCTTTAACAGAGCCACCATATCTCTATCCAGTTAAATATGTTAGTTTAGCACCGAAAAACAATAGTAATGGTGTATTAGTGGTAAATAATGTTGTTCAATACTTCCAATTTGGTCAGCTTCCAGAAGATCCATCAATCGTTCAAAAGAAAAAGAAAACCCTTAGTGGAGTATCCAGTGATCGTAAGAACAAAATGCTGAAGAAGATCAAATATGATATGGAGGAACTATATCATGAAGATTTTGAAAGCTATAAACAAGATATACTACTCAACAAGTATAATGGCCATGATCTCACAGACAGCGAGCAAATAGAACTAGCAATGGTTCTTAATAACTCTATTCAGGAACAGCAGAACCGATCCATAAAGTCAACAGGGAAAGAGATAGATGATGACGAGATAGATGAACACCTTGCGCAAGCTTTAGAGTTATCACGACTTGAAAAAGAACATACTGTTGAAGGGTCTAGTAGTGTAAACCATGATAATAAAACTGACGACTACGAAGCACAAATAGCAGAAGCATTACGGAGATCTTTAACTGAGTCTTAATATACACAATAGCATAATAGACGATTTATAGATTACATAATAACTCGACGCGATCTAAACGAGCATTTCCCAAAACGATTGAAGAAAAAAAAAACCTATATAAAAACAGTTGGACAACTACACACAATCCACAACTACAAGGAATCATACGCTTTAGTTCTTTATTGCAAACACAGAATTAATCAACTAGTTTTTCTTTTTTCTTGGTTGTTTTACACGCTCTCTAAATAGATAAGTTATTTTTTGTTTTTTTCTCCCAATTTTGAAATAAAAAAGATCAGATCATGTCTCGTCCACAAAATGTTGGTATCAAGGCCATTGAGATATACATTCCATCTCAAGTAAGTTTGATTATATGAGGGACGGGGTGCGGCAGCGTATTGTCGTTTGGAACTATAACATACTAATTAATATACAGGCTGTCAAGCAAAGCGAATTAGAAAAAGCTTATGGAGTCTCTGCTGGAAAATATACCATTGGTTTAGGCCAAACTAATATGTCATTTGTTAATGATAGAGAAGGTAAGTATTAGTGAAAGGGTCAATGAGATAAAAAAAAAAAGGCGCTAACATATATAGATATTTACTCAATTTCATTAACCGCCTTCGCTAATTTAATAGAAAACAACCATCTTGATGTTAACAACATTGGTAGACTGGAGGTTGGTACTGAAACATTAATCGATAAATCTAAATCAGTCAAATCAGTCTTGACTCAATTACTTGGTGAGAATACTGATGTTGAAGGTGTTGATACTCTTAATGCTTGTTACGGTGGTACTAACGCCGTTTTCAATTCAATCAATTGGATTGAATCCTCAGCGTGGGATGGTAGAGACGCCGTTGCTGTTGCTGCTGATATTGCTATTTATGAACCTGGTGCAGCTAGGCCAACTGGTGGTGCTGGTGCAATTGCCTTATTAATTGGTCCAGATGCTCCAATCGTCTTTGACAACATTAGAGGTTCTTATATGAGTCATCAATATGATTTCTATAAACCAGATTTCAAGCAGGAATATCCAGTTGTTGATGGCCATTTCTCTTTATCCTGTTATGTTCGTGCCTTGGATCATTCTTATGCAGCTTACTCCAAAAAGGCTTTGAAAGCTGGAGTTGAAGGTGCCACTGCCAAAACTGTTGGTACTACCAAAAGATTTGATTACAATGCCTTCCATGTTCCAAATTGTAAACTAGTTACCAAATCATATGCTAGATTATTATATAATGATTTTAGAGAAAATCCAGAATTATTCCCAGAAGTTGATCCTTCTTTGGCTAAATTAGATTATGAAGAAAGTCTAACTGATAAGAATGTTGAGAAGACTTTTGTTACTTTAGCTAAAGATTTATTGAAGGAAAGAGTTCAACCTTCATTACAAGTTCCAACTAACACGGGTAACTCATATACTGCTTCTTTATGGACAGCCTTATCATCATTATTATATTATGTTGGTAGTGAGAAATTACAAGGTAAACGTATTGGGTTATTTTCTTATGGTTCAGGTTTAGCTGCTTCACTTTTCTCTGTTGTTGTTAGATCAGATATTAGTGCAATTACTAAAAAATTAAATTTCGATGAAAGATTATCATCGAGAGAATTTGTTTCGCCAGAAGAATATGAAGCTGCTTTATCTTTAAGAGAAACCTTATACGGTAAAAAATCAGTTAAACCAACTGGTTCAATCGAACATTTAACAAAAGGTACTTATTATTTAACTAATATTAATGAAAAATTCCAACGTGAATATTCAATTAAAGAATAGACATATACAACAAGATATTTCCCCTATTGATATGTTATTTTATCCACAGCTAATATAAATGCCCCTTTTTTCTTTTATTTTTTATTATTATTATTTCACAACCTCTTGTCTTTATCATATATATCTTTATAAGTATATCTCGCTTATAATTTACTTGAATTCTATTGGTTCGTTTAAAAAACCAAATATGTGGTCCAAACCAAACCGGAACGGTCTTTGAATTGACCAATCACAGACTCTCTGATCAGAGCTTCTTAACTCATTTTGATGACATAAGCAAATACCGTTAAAAATAAATTTTGTACGAATGAGCTTTAAAGGAATTTTTTTATTTATTTTCATTACAAGACAGAATATATTTAAGATATTTGGATTAAGGGCGGTGGCTTTTAGTATTAAAGGGTAGTTGGTTCTAATATGCCCTTCAACTGTTTTAAATACAATAGCATTTATGTCTCTTCAAAGAGATATCATACAGCGGCTAAGCATACAACTTCATTTTTTGATTCATCTTTCAACTATATAAGACAAAATAGTCAAGTAACGCAGTTTGAAACGTTATCTCATGGGTTTAAAAGAAGTGCGAATCCTCATCCTGCTAATTCAGCTACAGTCAATTATCTTCAGTTGGACCCAAATCATAGTAGTATCATTTTAAACGATGATGACAACAACAATAATAACCATAATGTCACCGTGCAACAGTTAAAGAACCCTATCAATATTATTTTACCATTCAATGAAAATAATGATGTTTTGTTGGTGAATACTAATTATCAACACGTTACAAAGAACAATGTTGCAGTACAACCTGTGAATTCTTTTGGACTTGGTAATCAATTTCATCCAAAAGGTGTTCAAAAGAAACAGATTCATACATTATCAGCACCAAAACAAGAACCAACACCTGAGTCTAGTCCTGAACTCGTTTCTAAGGAGTTGGTTAAGGAAGAAGAACAACGAGACGAATCATTCCTTAAACAACAAAGTATTGAGATTAAAAGGGCTAGCCAGTCGGGTGATTATAAAAGGATAAATTCACTGTATCTGGCATTAAAAAGAAATGGTATAGTTCCATCAAGGGAAATCTATTCTATTATTTTAACCTCAATTTCTGAAAGAACGATTGATGACTCATTAGATGATCAATTATCTACCATGCTTAATGTCTATCAGGATCTAGTATCAAATAAAATCAAGCCAAACTTAGCTATATATTCTACTGTTATTAAGAAACTGCTAGAAAGTTCAATTAAGGCTGCTACTATTTCCAATATTTCCGATAATGGTGCTGATTTTTTTAAAATAGCTATTGATATATTTAATGCCTCTAATTGTTCAAAAGCTCAAAAATTTGATTCAAGTGTTTCAGATTTGATATTAGTTGGTATGAATTTATACCCTGGTTTTGTTAATAGTACCTCTCTAGTTAAAATCTTAACGGAACAAAAGGGTTTTACAAAAAACCATATTTATTACACAGCATTGATTAATTATTGCAAATTCACTAATGATTCAGAATTTGCAATCTCATTATATGAAGAATTTAAACAGAAAACAGATCAAAATGAAAAATTGGCATTACATCAATTTTTAATCTACTCCAGCTTTATTTCAACTCTAGTTGAAACGAATGAAGTTCCCCTAGCCACAAAGTTTCTAGATAAGTTACTGACTTCAATTAAGAACTATGATGATCATGAGTCCAAAGTTAGCATGTTACTATCATCTTATTTATTAAGTTTATCAAAACAAAATCAACCAAAATCTTTTGAAATTTGGGCGCAGTTCAATAGAATTGATTGGATTCCAGAATTTTCATATGATTTCTACTTAAATTTTCTGGACAATTCTCTTCTTTCTTATGAAATTGCATCGAAATTATATAATTATATGATTGCATTACCAAGATCCTCAACAGATTCTGGTTTGGAAACAATATTAATTAGACCTAAAAAAGTTGAGTCAATCTCAAAATTTGTGATGTTAGCTATTCAAAATAATGATAAAACAACAGTTTTAAAATCGTTGAAAGAGTCTTTTGTTAGAAAGACTTCTTTTGACTATTCTGTTTATCCATCATTATCTCAATATATTAACAATGAAAAGTTATTCATCAGAGTTGTTAACTCTCATGGATTAATTGTTGATGATGGATTTGAATTTTTATCATTTTTAATCAAAAATATTCCAAATTTCCCACTTCATGATATTTCAAAAACTGAATTTTTCAAGAAACTAACCAATGAATACTCAATGGTTTTGAATAAGAATGTTCTTGGATTTTATCAAGTTTTTCAAAGCGTCTTCAAGGTCAATGAATTGGATTCAGAAATGATTGATATAGTTGCACCTTTGATTATTGAATTTTATGATTTAACAAACTACTATACCAAATTTAATTGCATTGAAACTTTTGACTTCAAGAAGGATTTAACTGCATATTTCAAGTATCAAGTTTCTGGAGTCAAGCATTCTCAGTTATCATCTGTTGCGTTACAAGCTGTTTCACTACTACAAGACATTAATGACGATAATTAATTACATACAAAAACCATGCTTTATGATAGATGACTTTCACGATAAACAATATACACGTCACATTCCATTTCTTTTTTAGTTCATTAATCTTGTAAATATTTTAGGGTATCTAGTAATTCGTCAAAGAGAACTGGAACTGCTTCTATTCGTTTTAAAATAACTTCTTCAAGTGGTTTAAATAGTTCTTTACCAGTAGGATGATTAGTTATTGAGGTTAATAGTAATATTGTACTTTTATTAACATCGTTTAAGGTTTCCGGTGGAATGTATTTAGCAATGGCACTTTGTGATGATTTTTGAGTAATTATAGCGTTATTATAGTCAAATGGTATTTTTACCTCATTGAATGCTTCAAAATCACCAGTTTTTATATCAACCGATGAAAATCTTGGTTCGATGCCTTTTATTATAAATTTTCTTTGACCATTGCTTACATTTATAACCATTGCGCTAGAATTTTGAAATGCTTGAGAAACATTTTTAATGAAATCAACAGCTGGTAATAATTTTTTCTTATTTTGTGATAATTCAGATTCAAACTGATGTTCATATGCTTTCCATAATGATATTTGAGTAACTTCACCATCTGCAACAGCTTTATATGAACATCTCATCCAAGCAGTAGCTCTCATTGGCTCAGTTAACTGTGAAATTTCTTTCAAATGTTCAGGTGATAGATTGGGGGCTGTTTTTGGAACTGGTGGTTTAGTTCTTCTAACTAATCTTAAAGGAGCCAAATTTTTAAAATCATTAGGATTTTTAGAGATATCTAATTGAAAAGTTAATAACGAGGGAAGTTTTTGTCTCAATATTTCTTGTCTTGTAGGACTTTTAAGTAGATTACTTGTTCTTATATTACCTGGTAATGAATATTGATACAAGAAATCCAATGAGGTCAAAATTAAATCATGATCGTTTGTTAGCAAAAAGGAGACAATTTTATCAAATATTGACGCAGTTAGATTATTTGCACAACTATCAATGCCTAGTTCAGAACGAACTAAGAATCTAGCAAATGATCTAATGATTGATATTAATAGTGAACGATCACTCGTTCTTTCAAATATCTTAGTCAAAACCAAAAAGAGGTCATCATCTTTTGGAGCTGGTGCATAGTAAGACGATACACTTTCCACAATATCAACTGTATAGAATAATAATTCATTGTCAACATTACTTTGTCTTACTCTTTCAGCCTCATCAACTTCCAAAAAATCGCTATCAACTTTTTCATGTTCGAAATAACTTAAAATTTCGTACAAGATTTTCCTTGTTCTGGGATCCAGAGCTAATGTTTGAGTAAAATCTGTATCTTGAGCTAAATTTCTTAAACTTAAAGCTGAAGTCTTATTAAAAGTTGATTGTAGGTCATTCAACAAGTATTCCAAGATCCATTGGTGTTTAACCAAATAAGGTGCAGAATTACTGAACTGCAAAACTGTTTTAGAGCACCAGTCCAAATTTATCCCAGCTTTAATATTGTATTGTAAATGTGTTATTATATCTGAACCTTGGGTATTATTCCCCGGCAAGTTGTAAATAGAAAGGTTGAAACCATTACCATAACCATAATTGCCCTGTTGAGAATGCCCATTGCTAATGACAATAGGAGTAGGCGTAATCTGATTAGAAATAGCAAAACTCGACATTTTTTGATTCTTTTTCTGTTTATAATTTATTGATTTTTATTAAAAGATTATCTTTGATAACCGGAAGTTCTCTCGGATTATAAAAGAAACGGTGGGTGGGTGGTGGGTTTGAAATCCGAGGGTGTGTGTGTAAGGGAAAAAATAAAGTCATGTGATAATCACATGATATGTCACATGATCAACAAATAATAATCACGTGAAAGTCACATGATCAATAAATGATCATCACATGACATGTCACATGACATTTCTCTAATTTACAATATAAATATTTTAATTGTTAAAGATATAGGCATTTTCATATTGTCTTTAGCTGTTAAAAAGACACCTATAGCTTTTAAACTACTCTATGAGCTTCTATCATGGAAAAGTAGCTTTTGTTTTGTTCTTTTTTTTTTTCGTTAATCTAAAAATTTATTGCTGGATTGCTATTTCAACTAACATTACACACACAGTTTGGGAAAGATTGCTAATTGCAACACCACATATGATAATTAGGCATATATAAGAAGGTTTGGGGGGAACTCGAATTACAATGTTTCTAAAATTTATAATATAATTTTATTATTATGAAACTACTCAATTTGTTATCGTTGTTGTTTATAGCCTCAACAACTGTTGCACTCTTCTCATCAAATGTTCTTGATTCTTGGGATCTGACTGATTTAAAGGAGTATTTAAAAGATAACTCGATCTCATTTGATGATAAAAAAAGTACTGTTGAACAACTTAGAGACTTGTCAAGAAAGCATTGGGAGTTGGAAAGCTCAAAAAGTGGCTCATGGTATAGTCCAGATGGCTTGAAACAAAAAGTGCTGAGTCTAGTTGGTTCCTCTCATAAGGATAAGACTACTTCTTATGAAAATATAAAGGACTGGATCTTCACTACTTGGTCTACAGATCAATTGAAGAAGACTTTGGAAAAGGCCAAGGTCAAATTTGAACCAGATACTAAACGTTCAGACCTCATAAAACTAGCTCAAAATAATTACCAGCAAATTGCCAAAGAATTTAATGCATCTGGGAAATATCCTGGTAATTGGTTATATTCTACATGGGATAAAAAATCACTGAAAAAATGGTTGGATGATTATGGTATTGATTACTCAAACTATATTTCTTCAAGAGATTCGCTTGTTACGAAAGTTCGCCAGCATGCTTATGAAGCTGCTAAGTATGCAGAAGATGAAAAAGAAGGCATTTTGGACTCTTTGGATTTATCCAACAAATCTTTATTCGATAAATCTGGGTCGATTAAAGATGATGTGTTCAACACTTGGAGTTCAACCCAGCTCTATAAATGGCTAAAGAGCCATAAAATAGATGTTGAAGATTCTATTAAGTCGAATAAAGAGGAGTTGGCATTACTGGCTCAAAAGAACAAGGATGATTTCAAAGCAGATATTGATTATTGGACTACACTTGCGTCAAAAAAGGGTTCACCAATATTGTCCAAAGCATCTGAGAAAACTGACAATTTGGTGAATGATACTTTTTTCGTTGGAATTGAGACGTGGTCAAGGGATCGTTTAAGAGCGTTTTTGGATGCTCGTGGTGTCTCGATTCCTTTATTTGCTACCAAACATCAATTGATCAAACTTGTTAAAGAGAACAAGTACAAACCAATTCAAAACTTTAACAGTGATTACTTTTTTGAAGGATGGAGTAAAGAGAATATCCAAAAATGGGTTGGTGAACAAAATGATGCTGTCTCAAAGTCATCAAAGGATATTTTAGCCAAAGCTAGCGATTTATACAAAAATTTTGCTGGAAATGTCGAGTTCTATGCCAATAAAGTTTCAGATGCCGTAACTGGTGCAGTTTCCGATATTCAATCTGGAGAGACAGCTTCACAAGTTTCTAAAGCTGTAGGAGATGCAACTGATTATGCAGCTGCCAAAGGTACAGCTGCCAAAGATTCCTTTTTTGACTTATGGTCCGATACTGAATTAAGAAATTACTTGAGTTCCTTTGGTATTTACAATACAAAGCATTCAAGACATGAAGAACTATTAGACTTGGCCAAAAGGAATACAAGATGGTTTGTTAGTGGTGCTACTTTTGAGAATAGTAGAGTCACTAGTGCTAAATTAGCTGGAACAAATTTATGGAATAAAATTGTTTACCATGCGAAAAATTGGTTTAACTACGTCTATTACTCAATATTTAAATGAACATATAATATAATGACCCTTTTATTAAAAGAAAATAGAGTGTAAATAAAATAGAAGATATCTGAGGTTATATCTTGGTGTTTGGATGCTTTTTTGTTTTTTCTTCTATAATTTTTTTTTCCATAATGTTTTTATTCACAGCCCGAATCAAAAATATCAGCTAATACACAACAACAATGGCTGGTGGATATCCTTGGTATACTAGAGTAGCAGATACTGTTCATCGTTTAACTGTTCTCTCACTTGTTGGAGGATCGTGTATGTGTCTTTGTTTTTATTGAAAAAAAAAAAAAGAAAAGTAGGGACCTTTTTTAGAGTAACAACTAATATATAAAGTCTATATTATTGGTGGTTTAAGTTGGCAAATATACCTAAATGGTAAAAAATATGAAAAGGAACTAACAGCTCCTGAGCAAGTGAGTAATATCGGAGAATTATATGGTTTTTGCTCTTGACTAACGTTGTGACAAAGACTGAGGAATCAGAAAGACAATAATATATGGCAAACATGATATGGCTATAATATGAAAAACCAGACGAATTTATTTAACCCCCCCCCCCACATTTGTATATAAATTTTTGAAGTCCACTCTTGTATTTGTAATAAAATCTTAGTCTTTATTACGGAACATATACTTCACACTTTTATTCGTTTACTTGTCTTCTCTACTTCACTTTTCCTTTTTTTTTTACTCTTTAAAGAATGTGTTAAACCTTCGTGTTTAAGTTGCTCCATTCTTTTGTTTAGCCTATCAAGATCTTGTAATTCTGGGTTGATAACTATAATATCTCTCTCATTAACTTTAGCATTACAAACTGGACATACCTTGCCATCAATCTCTTTCAAAGCCTTCTCTGCGAAGACATCTCTACACTCGACAAGATAGACATATTTAATCCCTTGACTTCCTAATTGATTCCCCGTTATGGGACATGTAAATCCAGAAACTTGATTTTTTTGTAAATTTAATTCAACAACGTCTTTTAAACTTGATATATGCTTGACTAATGATCTCTGATTTGTCCCAATCGATTCTGGGTCCAATAGATACTCCAATATACTTTCTTTATTATACAAATTACCTCTATAATCGCTAATTATAGGCTCTTCTAATGGTTTATTAGAAAGATGACAGCTATTCCATTTGCCACTCTTATTGTACTTCTGAGCAGCCTCATCATGCTTCGACACTTTTGACTCTCTAACAAGATCCTTTCTTCTAAGCTTAACACTACCATCATTCTATACTTCTGTTAGTAAACCTCCCATACAAGCCTCTCTCTCTATATACTCACTCCCATTGTGTTTGTTGTGCTTATTAAGTAAAAATATATATTATAAAAAAAAAAAATTACATATATGAAAAAAAAATTTATAAACATCACCAATATTCATATTAACCAGTTATATCTTTTATGTCAGAATCTATTAGCTGGTAAGTATTTATGGGGTTAATATTTAGAGTATTACTAACAACAATAAGTCAATTTTATACCAAAATAGGTGCTTGTAGACATGGTGAAAAATGTTCTAGAAAGCATACAAGACCAACTCATTCTAAAACGGTATTAATAACAAATCTATATCAAAATCCAGAAATAGAATCAAATGAGCTACCCAAGGAAGATGTTAATACTAAATTTGATGAGTTTTATAAAGATATCTTTATAGAGTCTAGTTTAATAGGAGAAGTTGATGAGTTAACGGTTTGTGAGAATCATAATGATCATTTAAATGGGAATGTTTATATCAAGTTCAAATCAGAGAGTGCTGCCAAGGAAGCAAGAGATAATTTCAGTTCAAGATGGTACAACTCTAAACCAATTTATTGTGAATTAAGTCCAGTTACAGACTTTAGAGATAGTACTTGTAGACAACATGACTCAAATACATGTGAAAGAGGTGGTATGTGTAACTTCATGCATGTGAAGAGACCTTCCAGAGAGACAATACGACAACTAAAATTATCACAAAGAAAGTATTACCAGAAAGCTAATTAAAATAAAAAAATATCGATTAAAAACTGAACAAAAAACTGAACACGTTGAGAGGTCAAGAATCTTCATAGCTTTAACAAGGTCCTACGTGGGTTATACACACCTTTAATAGCCTTTTATATAGCATTAATGAATACTCAAACTTTTTATATCGTTCCCTTTATTGTAGCCTCTGACAGACTTTAACGGGTCAAGAATTCTCGATATTTTGATGGCAAATTGAAAACTTCACCAAATAACCAATAGGCTGTATAAGTGATTTAATAGGAAAAAGATGGCTGATAGATACTCGTTCTCTTTAACTACATTCTCTCCAAGGTATGTTTGTTTTGCCCTTTGAGCTTGTCTCAATTGGTGTTGATTTGATCAGGTTTTTTTTTTTTTTCTAACAACGAGCTTAGTGGTAAATTAGTCCAGATTGAATATGCATTGAACGCAGTTAAACAAGGTGTAACCTCTTTAGGTATCAAAGGTATGTTGGTTTGCGTGTGTATATGTGCTTGGGGCTCCCATTACTAATATTTCTAGCCACCAATGGTATCGTACTTGCGACTGAAAAGAAATCAACATCTTCACTATTAAACCCAGATACACTTTCAAAAGTAGCTCTAATAACCCCAAATATCGGTGCTGTTTACTCAGGTATGGGCCCAGATTTTAGAGTCCTTGTTGATAAATCAAGAAAAATTTCACATACAAACTATAAAAGAATCTATAACGAATATCCACCTACAAAAATCTTGGTAAGTGAAGTTGCCAAAATAATGCAGGAAAGTACTCAATCTGGTGGTGTTAGACCCTTTGGTGTTTCTCTTTTAATCGCAGGTTATGACGATCACAATAAATTTGGATTATACCAAGTTGATCCTTCAGGTTCTTATTTCCCATGGAAGGCTACTGCTATAGGTAAAGGTTCCGTTGCAGCTAAAACTTTTTTGGAGAAAAGATGGAATGATGAACTTGAATTAGAAGATGCAATCCATATCGCACTTTTAACTTTGAAAGAATCAATTGAAGGTGATATGAATGGGGATACCGTTGAAATTGCAATTGTTGGTGAACCAAATGATGATTTGTTAGGATTTAAAGGTGTATCAGATCAGCAAGGTCCAAGATTTAGAAAATTATCAGCTCAGGAAATTAATGACAGACTAGATAGTTTATGATTCTTCCCTCATTTTTTTGTCTACAATTCCTCTAAACAAATGCACTTGTACAATAATATACAATTCTTTTTTGCAAAAAAAAACTAAAATCTTATTTAAATGGAGCTTTCAAAGGATCTATTACAACACCTGATTTAACAATAACTTTAGGCATAGTCAATCTCTGATGAGTTTCTCTTGAAGTCCATTCTTGACCAATTGGCATTCTTAAACTTCTTTCATATTGTTCCCTAGTTTCAAATGGGAAAGGAACAGCAGAAGATTGATATTTAAGATTCTTCTTATTGACTTTTTCATTAATAATAACATTATTTAGATTTTTATCCTTTCTCTTATTAAAATCAACACCTTTAGTCTTTCTAACAATTTTATTCTTTTTAAACTTCTTCGTTTTACCTCCAGCCCAATCACCCCAACCTGGTAACGTTAGATCTTCAATCTGGTCACCTTCATCCTTAATCACTTGCTTCTTTTCTTGTTCAAACTCGGTAATAACATCATCGCCTGCAAATGCTTGCTTGATCAAATCCTTTTGTTTGAACATATGAATGTTTCCCTCGCCAGATTCATTATCAGAATCTTCACCATGTGGATCTATAACTTTTAACGTTTGGTTCATATCTATTATTTCATCAGATTCATCTATTTCTGTAGCTTTACGTTTCTTTTGTTTACTGATCTTTGAAGCACTTTTGTCTAATTTAGAACTTGATTTATCAACAACTTTTATTTTTCTACTTTTTTGAACATTAGAACTCTTTGTATCGATCCATGGGTTAATTTCTTCTTCCCCTTCTTCTGATTGTATCTTCTCTGATAAAGTTTTGGTATGAGTCTTTTCAAGACGAGACTTTAACGTTTTAGAGTTATCAATGTTTTGTTCCTCAATTACTTCTTGAGTAATTTCTTCTAACTCTTTACTGGCCTTTTCAGCTCCAGGAGTATATATTCTTCTTCCAGAATTAATATGAACATTAACAGAACCATCTTCGGTATCTTCAAATGCTTTAAGGTCTTCAGTAGCATTTAAGTTTCTTAGTCTTTCTTTTGTGTTAATATTATCAACACGTTCTCTTGCTTCTGCATTTTTCATAAATGCCATATTTAAAACCCCAGTTTTTCCCAAGTTTTCACGTTCTTCAGTTTCAGATTCATAGTCACTGGCTCTGTCAAGGTCTAAATTATTTGTATCACCGAATTCATCATCTCCATCTTCACGATCCAATATCTTTGATCTAAGTCTTTCACCACGTCTCAGCATTTCTTCCATTTCCTCTCTTGCATCTTCATCTTTACTTAAACCAGATTTGATCATAGATTTGGCCCATTGGGAATTATTTTTATGTTTTAATGACATTCTTTCTTGTGCTCTTTTTGAATCATGATCTTCATCGTCACTTTCATCACCTTCAACCAAAGACTGATTTTTCAGCAATTCCTTCTTCTTTATACGACGATATGATTTAGATTTGATTTTTTTGATTCTTTTAGCTTCACGTTCTTGACGAAACATTAACTCTCTCATTTTTCTGAGTTCGTTTTGTCTCTTTCTCAGGTCCTCTACTGACATTTTAGCTGTTGCAATTTCTTCAAATGTTGATTCCTTTGTATCATCTAAAAGTGATGATTCAGTTAAAACACTATTGATTTTTTTCTCCAAGTCTGTAAAAGCTGGGGAATCGGTGAAAGTGGACACAGAATTGTGTTCGATAGGTTTATTCAATGGGAATGATAGCACTTCAGCTTCTCTATTCTGTTTAACAACATCTTTCCACTTATTGACTTCATCTTTAGAAATTTCATAAGCAGCTTTACGTTCTTCTCTTGTTTGAATTCTTTTTGGTAATGGAACTGCGAGTGGTTTACCACTACTCTCTTCTTTATCAATTAAAATTGCATTCTTTGAGGCATTAGAATCAACAACTGACAACATATCTGCAAGAGAAATATCATCACCACCACCTGGTAACGCTAATTCATTTTCTTCTGTTTGAAGATTACGATATGATTTTTTTTGTCTCTTGTCTGATCTATTTAGCTGTGTCTTTAAAGTGGTTAGTTCAACATCTTCGTCTTCCTCTGCATCTTCAAATGGAAACTCTTCATCAGTTTCAGGGTCTTCGTCACTTTCGGACCCAGAGCTCTCTTCGGATTCACTTTGCCAATTATCATCCAAAACAACATCTTTATCGCTCTTGGAATCCTTAGCATCCTTATCATCTAAATCCCACACTGCAGATAAAGGGAGTAAATCACTTTCATCGATACTATTATAGCCTTCTTCATCATCATCAACCTTTTTCGGTTTCTTTCTGTTGTCCCTGATAGTCTGCGAGAACTTTGAACTCAAAACGTCAAACTCGTCACCAGAGCCTAATGCTTCGTCAGAATCAATCTCTTCATCTTCGAATTCTTTCTCCCCTTCATCATCATCATCATCACCTTTACGTGGGTTGACAATAGCACCATCATCCGAGCTATCTTGATCCTCATGCTTAGATCTTTCTTGTCTCTCGGCAATTTCAAAAGCATTAAGAGCACGTCTTGTAGACTTCCCTTTACTTCTTGACTTGGGTTTCTTATTACCCATGGTCTTTAACAAACTTTTAAATGGCTTTTATGTCTAAGTTAAGAAGCCATAAAAAAAAATTTTGAGATGAGCCCTCGGAAACCCGTTTTCCCACATTCGGTAATATCCGACTACTATAATATAATATATTGTTATATTTAACAATATATATATATATATATATATAGTAAAATTGTATTTAATGGACTATATTTAAGCAGTTACTGCTTTGGTTTGAGACTCCACCTCCTTCTGCTGCACTTTTTCTCTCAAAACTTGATCTACCCTTTGAATTGTATGTGATTTCTCATTGATTATCTCTGTAACCTTTTGATGATCTTTATTCAATTGTAAAACTTTAGCTTGATAAAACTTTATTGCATCTTGAGCTTTTTTCTCAACATAGTAGCCTGTTCCAACATCTACAAGAAATGAATCGTTATTCTTTATCTTACCTGGAACGTATAACGAACTTGATAATGGAACAAGAATCTCTTTGTTACTATTTGACTTTGCACTTACTTGATTTATATTGGCTATGCATTCCTGATATTTGCTAAGAGCTAATTTTAAGGCATTTAATGATGTTGAAAAATGTTCAAGCTCATCTTCAAATTGCTTTCTTAATTGAAGTATTTGCTCCGGCTCAAGTTTGGTGATGTCAACTGGCAAAACTGTTAGTAACCCCCCCTATAATAGCAGCACTTCCCACAATAGCACTTACTCTTCTTCTGCTCAGACATGGTAGTTGTAAGTTGTTAGTTGTGTGGACCCAAAGAAAAAATTGTATTGAGAAAAATATCAACAGGGCTACAAGTACTTATACACTAACTACAATATGAGTGATACCCAAAATACAGATTCAACTTCATTTGCCAGTATTCTGGCTGGTGTTCAAAAGCTTAGAGGTAATGATAGGACAGAACCAGTGGAAACTGCTCAAAAAGCTGCTCAAAAAGCTGCTCAAAAAGCTGTTCCAGAAGCTCAAGGAATAGGAAACAAGAGAACTAATGCATTTAATCAAGATACAAGACATTATAATGATCCACAATATAAACAAGTGAATCGAAGTGGGATTATTAAACCATCTTCAATTTCAGTCAATAAGACTCAAACAGGTAATCCTTTGTTACAAAAAATCACTAGTGTTAATTGGTCATATGTCGAGGCAAGAAACCAATATGATTATTTGGTCAATTCTAGACAAGTGTTATTTTTATCGTTAAAGTATCATAAATTACATCCTGAATATATTGAGAATAAAATGAAGCCTCTTTCAAAGAAAAATGCTATTTTATTAACAGTCGTTGATGTTGAGAATAGTGATACAATTCTGAAGGAAATTAATAAGATTTGTCTATACAATGAGTTTACATTACTTCTGGCTTTTAACTTTGAACAAGCTGCAAAATATTTGACTTATTTGGCAACTTCTTCCCCGTAAAAAAACAGGATTATAATTCATCCGTTTCCTCTTTTTATTACTATAGGCAGTCATCTTCGCACTTTTAGCACCAAATTTAATTGCTCTTTTAGGTTCCTGAGATACAAATTCAAGTTTAAGAGTTTTGACAAGTTCTCTTAATACGAACTTGGATATTTTATAATTATAGCATCTTTAGGATCAATTGTTCTGTTGATTCTATTTTTTCCTTCACTGAAAATGTCAATTTTTCCTTTGAAACAATTCAATCTGGCATCAAGATAATCATGGTTTCCATCAATTCGATTATTAATATTGTGTCGTATTTGATTTGGAACAAAAATGCCCCAATTCGAAATCATGTTTATATATAGCACCATTGTGACAATCAATAAAACTCTGTCTCTCATTACGTGCTGGTTGAATACTAGAGACTATTAATTCATCTTCTTTCAAATTATATGTCAAACTCCTTTTACCAATCCCTACCAAAATAAACACAATTTTCCTGCTTGGAGTATATATTAAATGCAAATTCACCATCTAATTCATATTATAGTATCAACTACAGTATTACTTAACAATAATGATAATATGAAAGATGTGTCATTACCGTCGTCTATTTCACTATTATAAAGCTCACCATTGAACTGAATGGTATATCTGGAAGAATCCAAAGGCTGTTTTGTAAAAGGCGATCTTAGATATAATACTCAACTAAAGAAGGATTTATTGTCTCTCATCAATAAACTTGAATAATTTGGACCTCTTGCACAAACCTCTGGTATTAATGATCTAAAAATTGATGAAGAGTTCTCGGTCAATTTCTCATTTTGACCACCTTTAAAGATCAAATCTTTGGCTTCTTCCTCGTTATATTCAACAAGAGAATCTTCTATTGTCACCAGTCTGTTGTGGTGGAATAAGATACCACACATAATAAAAGGCTCATCGTGAAGAGAACTAAATTTTTTTTTTTTTTTTTTTGTTTATTCACCGAGAATACCAGCCTTGACACATATCAAAGCCTACACTACCATCTAAGCATAGTACAAATAAAAGAAAGGTGGCAGCTCTTCAAGATGTCAAGTTCTGTTACTCCAGAACGTACGAGTGATGAAAGTTCTCGTTTATCTCCAGGAAAACTTGATTTTGATCAGTTTCTAAAACAACTTAGAAGTAAGAAGGCAGATCCAGTAGTCAGATATATAAGATCATTTTTAAAGAGTTTCCGTCAAAAGCAATGGACTACAGATGAACAACGCAAACTTGTTATTGATTTCAGAGATTTCATATTTGAAAAGATGCTTGAATATGAGCCTTTTAGTCGAATGAATGAAGATGAATTTGAAAAGGCTAAAGCAGGCGTTGAGAAACTAATAATGACAAAGATATATGATCAAACATTTTCACCAGAAATACCTTCAGATTTAATTGATGAATCCCATAAGAAAGATCTTGAATTGGATGAGGCTGTTGAAATTAATTACAAAGAATTTAAGCATTTATCATTTGAAGATATTGATGTTGATGAGAAACTAGTTGTTAATGGTGATACGTTTATTAAAATGGCAGCTTCAGAATTATCCAAAATGACTAATTTTAGAGCTCCAAGAGCTAAAATTATATGCATTCTAAATTCTTGTAAGATTTTATTTCAATTGATTAAAAAAAGTGAACAATCTCAAAATGCTGATGAGTTTTTACCCTTATTAGTTTATACAGTATTTACTGCTAAAATATCTAATTTATACTCCAATTTGAATTATATAGATAGGTTTGCATTTCTGAAAACTAGTGAAGTTCAATATTATTTGGTTAGTTTGATTGCAGCTGCTGAATTTATACGAAACTTGGGACAAAATGAGCATAGTTAAACATATAAATAGACATATAAAACCATCCCAATTCATGTGTAGGCTTTAATAGTTGTAGTTCTTTTAATTTTTTTTTTTTTTTTTGAGTATTATTTGTATATGTAAGAACTGGAAAAAATCTATACTATCACCATAAAATATGACATTTACACCATTAAGAACTACTATAGGTGCCTTGTTTATCCAATTAGCCACTACCAATTATTACTGGCAATTAGGATCCACTATTGGATTCTCTTCAATTATATATAACACCGTTTTTAAGAGATCACAACAGAGTATTACTATCACTTTGGGAGTTATATTAGCTGTTATATTTATTAGAATCCTACTACCAGAATACATACCTGCTTTCCCTCAAACTTCTCTTGCATATAATAACCTCACCATATTCAGCTTGGCTGGATTACTAGTGGGATTGGGTACAAAACTAGGTAATGGTTGTACTTCAGGACATATGATTGGTGGATTATCAAGACTTCGATTAAGATCTTTGGTTGCAACTAGTGTCTTTGTAATCTCAGCTATTTTAATAGTTTACTTCAAAGATATAATAGTCTTACAAGATCCTTCAGAAGATGTTATTTCATCAATTGTTTTATGGACACTAGCTTTAAGTACTATACAAGTCTATATTATTTTACCATTACTTTCTTTAGGTGCAAAAAATCACCAATCATTAGTTCAACTTCTAAAGATATATAATGGCTTATTCAGTGGGTTTCTATTTTCATTGGGTCTTCATATATCAGGCATGGTCAATGTCTCTAAAACTATAGGATTTTTATCAATTACCAACTCAAACCAATTCGATCCCTCATTATCCTTGATCATTGTCTTCACAATAATCCCAAATATAGTCATATGGAGAAAGATCAAAACACCATTATTGAATAATAGCTTTAATGTATCTTATTCAAATCAAATTAAACCTACATTTATTCTAGGGAATATTCTTTTCGGATTAGGATGGGGTCTACTAGGTATATGTCCAGGTCCTGGTCTAATCAATAGCGTACACTATCCACAGTTAATATCATGGCTTATATCATTCTTTATTGGGTATTTCATTGTGAATTACTAATGAATTAGCAGCTGCCACTGTTACACGGTAGATCAAAACAATCAATTCCTTCGCTCTTTTAGGAAAAGTGTGGATATATATATATATAAAGTAATTATTCAATCTAATATTCTTTTCTTACGCCTCTTTTGAACTCGATCTAGATTAAATGACAAAGAAACTACCTCAACAACATAATAAGGATTGGACACCTGGCTCAGGTGCTGTGACAGATGAATGGAAGAAGCATAAGAAAATTGAAATTGATCTTCAAGGTGCAAATGCTCAAGGAAATTATACATTATTCACTTCAGGTGTTGCTCCAAGACCTGTAGCCTTTATTGCTACTGTTGATAAGGAGGGAAGAAATAACCTTGCACCTTTTAGTTTCTTCAACGTTGTTAGTAGTAATCCTCCAATCTTTACAATTGGAATAAGTCCAAGTGCCATAAGAGAAGGAGGTAGAAAAGATACTTTAACAAATATTTTAGAAAATGGCGAATTGACTATTAATTTTATCTCAGAATGGTTTGTTGATGCTGCTAATTATACTGCAATTCCATCACCAGAAGGAGTTGATGAGTTTAAACTTTCCGGTTTAACACCATCACCTTCTAAACTTGTTAAACCACCTCATGTTGCTGAAAGTGGTTATTCAATTGAAGCTAAGTTATTAAGCACTCATAATTGGACTTCTAGATCAAGTCCAAACCAAGCAACTGGTACTTTATTGATTGTTGAAGGTATTCATAGTTGGGTTAGAGAAGATTTGTTGAATGAAGAGAAAACAGCAATTGTTACATCTAAGTATAGACCTGTCGGTAGATTAGGTGGTGTCGATTATGTTACAATCACTGATGGATATCCACTTACGCGTCCACCATGGGAACCAGAATCCACTGATTAATATTTAGATCTATATACACCTTTTGGGATCTGTTAAAGAACAAAATATGACAAATTTCCGTGACAACTGTAGCTAACATCCTGGACTAACTACTATTAAGACCTCTAGTAAGAACATTTATCAATAGTTAATCGAACTTCTCTAACAGTGTGCTTAGAGCATCATCTTATTTAAGATCACGTGATTTTGGCGCGCATTAAGAAACTTTTTTGTGTTCACACCGGTAAAATCACCCTTTCGGTTAAATTATTTCTAGGCTTGGAAGATCCTCCGTGTAGGCTATAATGACAAAAGTAATGTGATTTACACAACTTGACAACTGCCAATAGTTATCATATAGAATCCGGTCTCCATGGTTTAACCAATTACAACATAGAGTTTTTTCCGATATGATGCAAAATGGTTGCAGCTCCATAAGTTAGCTTCAGGTTACAATATTCCACAAGTTTGATTCGATTTATGAAAGGTTCCAAGAGAAACAGCTGCTGGTATTGACGCAATTAAAGCTGTTTATAGACACTTTGATTGTGCCTATGATGACCACGATGAAATTGAAGCAGGCAAGGGTATCAAGAGGTTCATTTTAAGTCTTCAGCTAGAACTTTGGCACTTGTATGTTTTGGATCACCAGCCACTTTTATAGCTTTATTAGCATCTTCTAGTTCGAAACGATGAGTATTTATAACACCACATGAAAACAATTGGCCAAGTGTAATGGTATCTTCTGACAACATAAGAAGCTGTATAGTACGCCAGTACATCATATTCATTTTCACCAAATAAATTTTTAATGGCAAACCCATTTTTTTTTTGGTGTCAATCTTATACGCTACTAATATCTTGGCTAGTTTTAGTCTTTGTTCTGTAAAATAAATAACGATACAACCTAATGTATTAAATAATAAAGTTGTTAGTCCAATTGGACAAGCACCTGCTACTAAAACAGATTTACTTGGTTGTAAATCTGCTCTTGTAACACCATGATAAGCAACCAAAACTGGCTCAACTAGAGCTCCTTGAGCATATGATAAATTATCTTGAATCATGAATTTTTGCATAGCGCCAGGGCAAAAAAAGGGCAAATACTAATAAATTGAACATCTTCACATAGATTATAACCACCTTTCAAGAAACATTCACCACATGAAACACCAGGTTCAATGGCAACTCTATCACCAACCTTAACATCTGTGACGCCTTCACCAAATAGCTAAGATATGGTCCAAGACACAATTACCATGTATTTCTTATAAACCCAGTCTTACCCTCTCTCCACTAAACAAATATATCCAGAACCACAGATACCACTAGCTCTTGGATGAATCAACACCTGACCAACCTTTAAGGTTGGAACAACCGTTCTTTTTTTTATCTCAATTCATAGCTTTAACTGAATGTTGATTACGTCACTTGCCGAACCCAAACAAAGGAGACGTCGAATTAATACATAGAAAACCTTTTACATAAATCTAACATTGATGCTCACAGCTACTCACACAACACTAAACTTAGCGCTAAAATGATGAACTATTGATAAATCAAAAATTTATTCCTATGCGCTAAAAAAATTGGAAAAAAAAAAATTTAGCCGCTGCCCCACCATGCATTTTAAAGTTTAAAAAATTATGGGGAAATAATATGGTTCCCTTATTGGCGGTTAAATTAATAGCGGATGGTATCAATCATGATATTAAAATACCCTTTTTTTATAAACCCTTTGTTATAAAAGGGTATTTGCTTATTATTAGTGAGAGCTTTTCTTCGTTAGAGCTATTATCTGTTTAAAAGAATAATGACTGCTTCAAGCACCGCTGAGATTCATGATTTAGCGCTAAGATCTATAAGAGTTCTTATTGCAGACCTTGTACAAAATCATAATGGTGGTCATCCAGGTGGCGCTATGGATATGGCTGCTATTGGTATCGCTTTATGGAAATATGTGTTAAAATATTCACCAAATAATGCGGAGTATTTCAATAGAGATAGATTTGTCCTTTCTAATGGTCACACTTGTTTATTTGAATATGTATTTTTACACTTGGCTGGATATAAATATTTAACTCTTGAGAAATTGGAAACTTATCATTCTACTGATCCAGATAGCCCTTGTCCAGGTCATCCAGAAATCGAGTTCCCAGGTATCGAAATCACCACTGGTGCTTTGGGTCAAGGTATTACTAATGCTGTTGGCTTAGCTATTGCCTCTAAAAACCTAGCTGCAACTTATAACAAACCTAATTTTCCAGTTGTTTCTAATCACACTTTTGCTATGGTTGGCGATGCTTGTCTACAAGAAGGTATTGCTCTTGAGGCGATTTCCTTAGCTGGTCATTTGGGTTTGAACAATTTAACTGTTATTTATGATAATAACCAAATCAGTTGTGATGGTTCAGTCGATTTAACAAACACTGAAAATATTGAAGCCAAGTTTAAGGCAACGAATTGGAATGTTATTGACGTTCCTAATGGCTCAGATGATATCGAAGGTATTTTCGAGGCTTTAAACAGCTCTAAACAATCACAGGATAGACCTACGTTAATTAATGTCCATACTAAAATTGGTATTGGTTCTAACGTTGAAGGCAAAGCTGCTGCTCATGGTGCTGCCTTTGGTCAAGCTGAAGTTGATAGACTACATACAGTTAATGGTTTTGATGTCAGTGCTAAATTTAATATCCCAAAAGAAGTTTATGATTTTTTCCAAGATACCCCGGCTAGAGGTGAACAATTTGAAAAAGAATGGAACACTCTTGTTCATAATTATGTAGAAGCTTATCCACAGTTAGGCCGGGAGTTTTTAAAAAGAGTCACAGGTGAATTACCAGAAAACTGGGAATCATTGATCCCAAATCAATTTCCAGATACTCCTACTGCTTCAAGAAAATCAAGTGGACTAGCTTTTAATCCTGTTGCTAAAGAAATCAAGAACTTCATTGTTGGTACTGCAGATTTATCACCATCTGTTAATATGATGTGGGATAAAAAGAGTGATTTTCAAAATCCTAGAATTCAAACTACTTGTGGCCAAAATGGTTCTTATGAAGGTAGATATATACATTATGGTATTAGAGAACATGCAATGGCTGGTATTGCTAATGGCATTTCTGCTTTCAACAAAGGTACTTTCATTCCTGTTACTTCAACTTTCTTTATGTTCTACCTATATGCTGCACCAGCCGTTAGATATGGAGCTTTATCTCATCTTCAAGTTATTCACGTTGCAACCCATGACTCTATTGGTACTGGTGAGGATGGCCCAACTCATCAACCTGTTGCATTGGCTGCATTTTATCGTGCTCTTCCTAACTTATTATACATTCGTCCTGCAGATAGCGAAGAAGTTGCAGCTGCTTGGGAAATTGCAATCAAAGCTAAAAACACACCAACAAT
The DNA here is from genome assembly GCA_030570795.1 of Wickerhamomyces silvicola. Lineage (NCBI taxonomy): Eukaryota > Fungi > Ascomycota > Saccharomycetes > Phaffomycetales > Wickerhamomycetaceae > Wickerhamomyces > Wickerhamomyces silvicola. The sequence continues at coordinate 30,323 of JAJLWN010000023.1, read as the reverse complement.
TATTTCACTCTCAAGACAAAATTTGCCACAATATCCACAATATTCAAAACGTGAAGGTGTTAAGAAAGGGGCTTATGTCTTTGTTGATGTTGAAAATCCACAAGTTAATTTAATTGGTACTGGAGCTGAACTTAAATTTGCTGTTGAAGCTGCTGAGTATTTAAATGCAACTGATCTTAGAACTAGAGTTATTTCGTTTCCATCTCAGGATTTGTTTGAAAAACAATCAACTGAATATAAGCGTTCCTTATTGGAAAGAGGTAAAATTCCAACTGTTGTTGTTGAGGCATATGCCCCTAATGGTTGGGAAAGATATGCTAATGCCGGTATAAATCTGCAAAGATTTGGTAAATCATTACCGGGCCCTGCTGTTTATGAATATTTTGGATATAATAGTCAAAACATAGCAAAACTTGTTAAATCGTATGTTGAAGCAGTTGAAAAAGATTCTGATATATTATGGGAGTTTCAAGATTTAAATCAGAAAGGTAAATGATAGATTTTAACGCTTATTAGTTTAATATATGCTTATTTTGAAAGAAAACGTTATTTCTTCTTTCTAAAAAACCTTGTTAATGTATGCTATTCTATTATAAGGTTTAGTGACTATACTTTAGAAAATTACAGTCAAGTTGATTAGTGTATGATCAGTAATACTAAAAATATATAAATACTTTTGAATTCTTTGAAAACTAAATCTACTTCTATAAATCATAATAAATATCATCAATAACTATAAAACAAATATACAAACTTTTAACTGGAGATATTTTATATCTATAATCTATCTCAACAAAAATATAAATAAGTGAACAGTGTTTCCCAAGTTATACAATGCTATACATTAAAGTTATCATCGTAATCAATATGCGCAGGCTTCTCAACCTTACTAATTTCAACTGTACTATTACCGTATTGTTCCGTCGTTTTCTCTAATACATCAGTTCTAGTCTCGAAACCTTTAAATTTTCTTAATGGGACATGACGTGCATACAACTCATCAATTTCATCATAGGTTCTACCAGCTGTTTCAGTTTGAAAGAACCATAAATAAATCCAGAATAAAACAGATATACCAGCGAAAATAAACATAGTTTTCGCACCCAGGTTTGCACGATTAGGGTTAAAAATATAAGGTAGCACAAAAGACCATATCATTCCCCAAATATTAGTTGCAGCCAAACCTGTGGCAATTGTTTTAGATCTTAAAGCTGATGTAGGATTTTCTGCACAAATTGGATAAGTCAACGACCCAATCAAGCAGTTATAAACACCACCATACAACATCATAAAGCCAACGGTTGTCTGAACAGCTTTTTCATTCTTTATTGCAGAACCAGCACCTCCAATAATAAAGTCAACTAAAATAACAGCTCCTAATCCATACAACATACCATTTCTTCTACCAAGACGATCAACCAAATACAAAGCAGCTATACAACCTCCTAGTGAAATGGCTTGTGCACCACATGTAAATTTGAATGATTTAGCAGAATCATATCCAGAAAGCTGAAAAAAGTAAGTTGTATAGTTTGCAGTAAAATAAACACCAGAGTTTGGACAAATCATGAATGGAACAATAGAAATAATCGTTCTTTTAAAATTCAAACCTTTCATTAAATCAAAATAGGTTGTATTTTCTGAAAGTGACTTGGCTTCATTAACAGTCATTGAAACAATGTTAAGCTGTTCCTCAACAGAAACATCATCTTTTAGTAGCTTTTTATATGCTGCTCTAGCCTTTTCAGGTTTATCTTGCAAGATGTAAAAAGTTGGACTTTCTGGTACCCAGATTAAGAGTGCTAAGGCAACAGTAGCAAATCCCCATTGAGATGCAAATATTGCCCTATATGCCCATGCATCATCTTCTCCCTTATTACTCATACCATAATTAATAATAAAACAAATCAAAGGTCCAAAAGAGAATGCAAGATTACAAAAAGTTGTAGCAACACCTCTTAATACTAATGGAGAAATATCTGAAACATACGAAACACAAGAAGGTTGCATAATACCTAAAACAAACCCATTCATAGTTTTACCAGCCAAAAAAACTTGAATTCTAGTTGCTGAAAATTCCATACCAACAAAGGCATATGATACTAAAACAGCACCAATGATTACCCATTTTTTACCAACACGATCACAAAGAGCAGAACCAGTCCATTGTCCAACAATTTGAGCAGCTAGTGGAACACCCGAAAATGCTGATTGCCATTGAGCTCTAATAACATAAGAACCATCTGGTTGAAGTTCACCAAAATGTTTTCTAAACTGGGCAATAGAAATTACAATACCACCAGCCTGACTCTCGAAAGAAGTTAAAACTAACGTCCATACCATAACAAACACACAGAACGTAGCAAATGGATATTTCCTAAAAGCCTGCCATTTACTTAAGTGCGAGTCACTTAGTTCTATAATTCTAGCAGCAACTGAACTATCATCATTAGGTGTTTCTTTCTCCCCTTCATCATTATGTATCTCTTGCTCACTTTCAGCACCATGATGTTCCAGTGTATTTATACTTCTTTTAAATAAATCAAACATCTTTTTTATTATTTCTTCAAAGATGCGACTATAAGTGGGTACACCCTTGGCATATATATATACAATACCCTGATGTCATATAGGTCTGTCAGTCCTGCCCATGAACGCGAGGTGAATGGTGATGCACTTCCCCAGTCTGCATGCACCCCGTGATATTGAGAATCAATGACTAATGTTTCCCTTTCTGCATGAAATTTTTGTCGCACAGCGTACCTTTCTGTCCTTTTAAGCATCAAAATACCATGAGATTAAGCTAAACCTTTCTAGGCAAAAGAAACCCGGAACATTGCCCAGCAATGACTAAACTAACGAATAGGCAAGCACCACTACTATATATTTCGTAGATTTCAATTGAACATATAATACTGTCATTATAAAAACCACATGTCTTTGACCATAAACATTGCGCTTAAAGTAGGCGACCCATAATGTTCGTTTCGTTCAATTTTAAGCGGGAAGCACTAGTTACGAATCATATATATACGAGACTCCCATAGAATAACAGCCGGTTCTCTCCTTTGGGGGTTTGATAGAGATCTGGTGGGTTGTGTCAGGAGACTCAGCGATGTTTGTACCGGATTAAGTGTATTTAACCTAATTTTTTTTATTTTTTTTTTTTTTTTTCGCGTATGATGTTTAGGCTATTTCAATAGGCAAAACAAGGTTAATTTAGGAGCTAAAGAAACAAACTTGGGTGGGGAGCCTTGGGTTTGCAAGGGTATTTTTAATTTACTAATTGATCTTTACTACTTAATCTTGTTCATACGTCCCAAACTTACCGAAGAAAAAAAAATTGTTTTGTTAGTTATGAAATTGGGTATATTGTTATTCGGCATCCTACTACCGGTATTGACTCTAGGGTTGCTTCCTGACAAGGATCTGAAGCCAGATGTATTTGTTTTAACAGATATCAGTAATGAGCCTGATGATGCTGGTTCGTTAGTCAGGTTGCTTCTTTATACGAACGAGCTTAATGTTAAGGGTATTGTTGCAACGACATCTTATTGGTTGAATTATACAGTTCATGATGAAGATATTTATCCAATTCTTGATTCATATGAGAAAGTACATCCAAATTTATTACAACATTCAAAAGCTTATCCAAGTGCTGAATATCTTCGGAGCATTGTTTCGACGGGGAAACCAGTTTATGGTTTAGCAGCATTAGATGATGAGGAATTGAGTAGTGGTGCTAAAAGCTTAATTAAGGCAGTTGATACTACTCAAGATACACTATATATCTTGGTTTGGGGTGGTGCTAATGTTCTTGCAGAAGGTTTGAATAGTATTCTGAAAACAAGAACAAAGAGTGAAGTTGATACGTTCATTTCAAAAATCACTGTTTATTCAATATCAGATCAAGATAATGCCGGTCCTTGGATAAGATATCACTTCCCTAAATTGAACTATATTGTATCAATCCATGGATTTAATCATTATGGCCATTCAGCTTGGGTAGGTATTTCAGGAGAAAATTTTAATCACTTCGACCAAGGTGGTCCAGATTCTTCTTTAATCACTAATGATTGGGTTGAGAAGAATGTTCGTTCAGTTAGTGCACTAGGAGCCTCATATCCACCATTCTTGTTTCTAATGGAAGGTGACACACCTTCGACATTATTCGTATTACCAAATGGTTTGAATGATCCTTCTCATCCAGAATATGGTGGATGGGGTGGACGTTATACATTATCCGATCTACATGGTGACTTCCGTCATTATGGTGATGCACAAGATCACGTAGTTGGATTAGACAACAAAACCTATGTAAGTAACAAAGCCTCCATTTGGAGATGGAGAAATGATTATCAAAATGATTTTGCTGCTAGAATCCAATGGACTAAAGAGAATTTTGATAATGCGGCTCATCAGCCAATTGTTATTGCCAACGGAACTCAAAGTGTCAAGCCTTATTTCCTAACAGCCGATGTCGGCTCTAACATTACTCTAGATCTTTCTAAATCCTATGATCTTAATAATCATTCATTAAAATATAAATGGTTCCATTATAGAGAATTAACTGCTACTCAAGGTAATCTCATTGAAGTTCCAGAAATTGAAATTAGATCTCTCAATGAAGATAATTCCGTTGTGGAGTTCACAACACCTGAGTTCAAAACTGCATGTTTCAATCTTTTCCAAAGACCTATACCATGTAAACTATATCATTTGATAGCTGAAGTCTCCAATGATGCTTCACCAAGTCTCAAATCTTATAGAAGATTTGTTCTCCGTGCACAGCCTGGACCACACGATGTCTTTGAAGAGACCAAATATGAACAAATATTTGCACAGGTTCATGATGAGCTTTGAATCAAAATAACTCCCTTCCTATTGTTTTCTGTAGATTCGGTCCGTATATGTTTCCTGTTCAGGGAAACGAATCTGACTTCTCGTAAAATTAGGAGACTCCTTCCAGCTCTTTAAAATTTTTCGCGGGGTAATGATGATTTTAAAAAATCATTCGTGCTACAACAAACAAAAGAAGAAACCCACCAGGTTTAATAGTTGATAGGTGGGTTCAAAGGAGGTTTAAGAGTGAAGTGCCTTTAGGGAGTTATATGACAACGACTGAAGCTAACATGGAACTATATGAGCCGTGGAAAGTTACTAAACAAATACACACTAATGGTCAGACAAAACCTATAAAGAAGAGGGTGCGAACAGGATGCTTCAATTGTAGAAGGAAACATAAGAAATGTGACGAGCAGAAGCCCGTATGTAAGGCCTGTAGTGTTAGAAGAGAAGAATGTGAATGGCCGAATCTTAGGGAGCCCAAACAATGGAGGAAAAATTCCCGTTCAACAAGCATAACAGAGAAAAAGGATAAATATAATCCATCAACTTCACCTGAGCCAATTCTGACTGTACAAGAAGAATCAGATAAACAGAAGCGTGAAGAATCATTAGATGAGCTTGATACATATTCCAAGAATCTGGAAAACATTGATAGTTCTCTTAATAACGTTTCTGGAGATCCTAATGGCAGTTCCTTGCCCAATGAGGACTGGGTAAGTCCTGAAAGTGTTGATGTCGATACAGAAAAATCAATGTTGGGTACAGCTTCGCTATTTAATCACAATAAAGCCAATAATGATATCCCATCTAATTCAAATATTCAATCACAGACTGCAGCACAGCAGTCTAATCATAGAGAATCGACTTCTTCATCAAGTATATCACTTGAAAGCTCTATTCAAGCGAATGGCGACTTCCCATTCTTATTAAGTCCACCAATGCAGCAGGATTTCGGTTTGCAAAATTATAGTGACCTCAGAAATACATTAAGAGACTATATGTTTCAGAATGCGTCTAATTTTCGATTGGGGACAGATGTTTTCAATCCTCTATCTCAAACTGCAACCGATGATATCTCATTCAAAAAGGATGATAAAATTTCATTCTTAACAAAGACCGAGGCAAGAATCTTATTAAAGAATTACCTTTATAAAGTTGCACCATGGCTGGATATGTTTGATTTAACAAGGCAATTTGGGTTGCAATCAGTACAGCTGGCTAAAAAAAATCAAAGTCTGCGTTATGCAATCTTTGCATTAAGCTCAAGACAAAAGGAGAAAACAGATGTCACTTTTGATCCTTCAAAAAGTATTGCCCTTTATCAACAGTCTATCAAGTACCTAATACCAACTGTTAAAAAGACTCCGGATATAGCCACTATTAGCGCCTGTGTTATTTTGTGTGTATTTGAAATGATGTCCTCATCGCCTGAAAAATGGAGATATCACTTAGAAGGATGTTCAGCTCTATTCAAAGCTACTGGTATCCATGGATTTTGTGGACCATACGAAAGAGCCTTATTCTGGACCTTTACAAGGATGGACGTTAATTCAGGTGTGATTGGAGAACAAAGTACTATGATCCCATCAGAAAAATGGCTGCCTCCAGGTGTTTCAATATATGAGGCCAAAAATTTGTTTACAAGAGAAAATTCATACGATATGTATGCAAATTATATGGTTTTCTTATGTTCAAGAGTTCTCAATCTAATCTCTACAGAAAATGACAATTTTGATAAAGAGTGGGAATTTTTATGGAATGAGGTTAATGATTGGCATCGTGATAGACCCGATCAAATGAAAGCCTTATTAGAATTTGATTCATCACCATTTCCAGAAGTGCTATATGATAATGGGCCAGCAATCTCTGCAAACCAATTATATCATATGGCAATGATCCTGTTAATGGAAAATAAGCCGCGATTATTCAAAATTAGTTCAAAACTCTTCAAACCACAAACCTGGCATGCTAAACAGATTTGTGCTATAAGTATACATAATGATCATCATGGTTGTTGGAATAATGCTGTTCAAACATTATGGATTGCAGGAAGACTGTTGACGCATGAAGATGAGCATCGCATTGTATTAGACCTATTGAATGAAATTGAAGCTACAACTGGCTGGGCAATGAAATTTAGAGCTAAAGATCTAAGAGAATTCTGGGACCAAGGTTAGGAGCAAAAAATATATTCTTTCGGAAAATATCATCCAGATTTATCCACAATAGCCCACACATTTAATATTTTCTTCTCAAAAAAACTAATGGTACGAAAATAATACATCAAAAACTCCAGCGCATTCTTAATTCATGATAATAATGACTACTGTTTATTCTTCAAATAGTTATAAACATTTTAATTTAATAATTTGAAACGCAACGTGTAGATCCTACAACTTAAGTCTTATTTGTTAGCTCGGAAGCTTATTATTGTTTAGATAATACTCGTACCTTTTTATAGTTCTATCCAATTTTGGGAAGAATTTGGTAGCTACATTATGAACTACATTGTTCCAAGGGAAGTTCAATTGATTATTCAAGTCTAATAGCAATAACTATAGAATACTGGACATCTTAGTTTTGTTTTAAGTTCAATATATGTTCTCCATTCATATTACTAGGACAGAAATAAAAACTATGAGCTCAGAGACTATTTTAAACCTAAAGCTTCTCTTTGAGATTTTGAATTCGGATCAAAATATGGGACTTCAGCCAATGAGGAGACCCTGGTACCGTGTCTTGAATCAGAAGAGGAATCACCATATTCATGATCACTTATAGCGTAATGTTGACTGATTCTGTTATCCCAAATAGCAGAAGTACCTAGTCCATTACTAGAAGCCCAATTGAATCTCACTTGGATGTCCAAGTTCTTTTCAAAAACATCATAAAGATAATTTAAGATAAGCTTTGATTCTTCGGGTTCTAAACCAACTATTCTGTCAGTCAATGTTCTGTTGACATAGAGTGATTTCCAACCAGTTACAGGGTGTGTACGAATAATCGGGTGTGCCCTTTCAATCGGTCTAGCACCACCTAAAGGATTATCTCTGTCCAAGTAGCTATGAAGTGATTTATGAATAGCAAACTTGCCTTCAAGAAATTTCTGTAAAGCTGGAGATAATTTATCGTAAGCTGCATAACCTGATGCAAATGAAGTATCCCCACCCCCATTTATTGGTTGGGTATCAACATGTAAATGAGTGATTCCAGATGGTTGGACTTCATGGACTAAATCTGTATGCCACATCGAAGTGAATTTACCTCTTGAGTTTTTATAATCAAATTTCACCCCATCAGCTTTGGCAATATCAGTACTAATAACACGAACACCTGGTAAACCTGGAACAAACGAACTTTGGGCATGAACTTCAGGATTACCCCAAAATTTACCAATTTCTAATTGCTTCTGAGGGGATAAATCTTGATCTCTGAAAAAGACAACAACTCTTTCCGCAATCAAGAGTGCTAATTCATCTAATTGTTTTTCATTTAAATCAGCTAGCTGGACTCCCACCAATTCTGTACCAATATATTTTGTTAAATGTCTGACTTCTTTGACTGCAGCGAACAATTCCTTCTTTTCAGGATCAGCATTAACACCTCTAGCAATATATTCAGTAGGCTCTGCTCTAATCTTTTCTGCATCGTCTAGAAAGATAGGGATCTCAGAAGCTGGTGGTCTCTCTGGATAACCTTTAGAAAGATCAATTCCATGTCTTTCGTACCGGGCCCTAGTGTTTTGGGGAATTAAATGAGCATGTTGTGAAAACCCACCTTTTGCCTTTGAATAAGCTGGAATAACCAACGTTGGTTTACCTGCTTGTGTCTTAACCTCGGTACTCATAATTAAATTTTTTTTAGTTTTAACACGGACAAGATCTTTTTTAAATAGATAATACACAATCTACCGGCGATCAGCAGTGCGAGAAACTACCATTTTATAGAGATAATGTGTCTGGTTAAATGAAACACCACAATAGTTTGAATGTATAGTCGTTATCGCGTAAAATACCCCATTAAGACTTTTTAACGGTCAGGACCACAATCTCACTAGGTAGTCGGTGGTCCAGGTGGTGATAGCTTTTATTACCCTTATAAACTGGTTTCTAGCTAGAATAGTGGGTTCCACCTGTGGCCTTTGGAGAGATATTCCATCTAAACTTTTTATAATTATCTTTTAATTTTTAAAAATGAAATTTTTTATATATTAGGACTAAGCTTTAAAGAAAATGAGTTTTATTAGAATTTAATATTAATTTAAAGGTTTTTGAACCTGTAAAGAATCTTTCCCATCCACATCTTGTTGTATTCTTGCAGTGTAGTACACTTGGGCCAACTAATGAAATATTTTGTAGCATTTTATCGTAAAAATGAAGCTCATCACAAAAGACCCAAAAGAGTAAACTAGTAATTAAATAATTGATAGGAGCACTCCAGTATACCGATGGACTTAATTTATTAGTTTCGTTAAATATATAATGTTGAGGTAGTACTTAGGCTCTGAATAATTTTTTTTTCAACAGAGAGAAAGAGAGGTTATTTTTCCATCATTTTAACCTATTCCTTATCTAAATAATGATCTCTCGCTGAAAGTTTTGGCAGTTTATATGCTTACTATTATGTATGCCTTAGGGGCTCTCTCAAGCCTTCGAAGTGAACTCACTCTTTTATGCAAAGATGGAACTCAGTTCGAAAGTCTAAGAAATTGAGAATTTTCTCATATGCTACATTTTCTGAAATATATCATATTCAATGTCCATTTGGTTTTGCTTCATAGTATTGACTCTCTCTTCTTATCTCGCAATACTGCTCTTAGCTAGTAGTTATTCAACTCACAGCCACTCAGTTAAAACAGCAGTAGTATCTGTGGCTTTTATGAGATCTTCTATAAGATGGTTCAATAACATCTAGAGTTAATAAAATATGAGACTTTGGACCCAGTGAATGTAGTCATAATGACAATGGTATCATATTTTTATAACTCAGGTGATCATCGGATAAATAGTAACCCCGTTCTTCTGCAATCCAATCACCTATAATTTTGCCATATTTCCTATAAGTTTGTAATTAAGTTGAATCCCAAAGCAGAAACTTGAAGATATTTCCATTGCTATTCCCACTCTTAGGGTCCTGACACTGATTTACATTTTGTAAATCTTGAGTTGGAGGTTTACGATGAGGAGAATGGGGATCACCAGATTTCAGTATATCTTGTAATTCATCAACCTCCTTAATTTCTTTATGATTACGGACAACGTCCATTATTGAAATCACCTTCATCAATTCTTGATCACCAAAATTTTCCTTCCTCTCAGTAAGAGAGTTATTATCAATAGCTAATGATAAAGCATCTGGATTTTCAAGCTTCAAAGAAATCTGTTTTTCTCTACTAATTAAATATATCCTTGCTAACCAGTAGTATTCCATAGCATTTCTACAGAATCCAAATTTTGCCCACTCATTTTTAGGTGTCAAGTTTAGAGATCTATTCCAGAGTACTCTCCAATTATTCAGTGCCTTCTTTTGCTGATCTATCTGTACTTTGGAGAACATGTTCATAGACTGTTTTTGAAACCACATATTCACATAAAGAGCATGGATGATGACAAAAAAGTCATACATGAATAGGTTAAAATTTTCATCAACTATATCAACGTTAACAATATATTTAACTGTTGTCAAAAACTTGGGCCTTGCTTGGTAATTGTCTGCCCATTCGCTATACGACTCCGAGTCCCAACTGTTATGATGAGATGGTAAAGGTAAATCTAGTTCTGATGGAACAATTCTTGGTAGATGGTTAAAAAATATCAAAAATGAGGTGTCTAATAAGAAGATAGAAAAGATCGTTCTAACTTGCATTTCTATTTTTATCCATTCATTCCAGCCTTTTTCGTCTTTTGAATACGTTTTTGTATGTTCAACTTGTGTCAATCCTGACAATCTTCCAATCGAGACCAATTTTGAGAAGTTCTCTTTCGCAAAATTTCGATCTTCATTGGTGCTTGACCATGTAAGAGCATTGAATATACATATATATGCTTGAATAACATGTAAAGGATATTTGCGTGTGCGCTTAGTCTCAGAAAACCCAAAGGAATACAATTCTTTCGAATGTCCAAAATGGCTCCCTTCTTTTGCCTCAATATAGTCAAAGGCTTTTCTAAGCTGAGATAAGGATCTTGTAACATCAATTTCCATGTCCGAATAGAGGGCACCAATCAAAACAATGCAATAAAGCAATGAATCGGGCGTCGTTATAGCATTAAAGGAAGGTTTGTGGAGAAATGGCGTGTGTAGCTGAAAATTTCTAAAGTATAGCGAAATGAATTTATCTATATTTGTAACATTCAGCCACTTTTGGATCTCTATAGGCAATGACTCAGTGAGTTGTTCACATTTGAGCACGAAGGAGCTTGTTTCCTTTGTTGGTGTTAAATAGTTATAATTATTGTCGGGAACAAGATCGAAAGGGTTCATAATTCCATCGTTGTTCAGGCCGTATGGCGAGCCAAGGTCTTCCAAGAAAGGTATTGTTTCGCCTCTTATATTGTGCTGTAGAAACGGTGCGTTCAAAAAATCAATATAATGAACCCTGAGTCCAGAGTTCACTAGATCATCTGAAAATATATGGGAATCATAGCTTGACCTCTTCGATAGTCTTGTCTCGTCTATTGGCGATTCTGTGTCAAATAGATCAGAAAATAGCATACTTGACGAGTCAGCTGGAATATGGTAATCGATAGAAGATTCCCTCATGATACCATCTCCATTTCTACCAAGATATGTCAGGCTTAACTCTTGGAAGTTGGTGGGCTTCTTCGCGTTCGATTCTGAGAGACAATCAGTCTTCATCTTCAAGCAATTTTTGCACACTTTGGAGTTGTTCTCTTTCAGACATTTTATCTTGAGCCTTGAGCATCGCACACAACTATGTCTTTTCCTTCCCTTCGACACCTTATAGAGATCAAACATGGCCTGTCCTGATTCCCCAGGCTGTGAAACCATCATAGCATTACACGTCAGCAAGTGTCTCTTCAACGAATCTGTCCTTGTGAACTCCGCATTACAATAGCTGCACTTTATTATTCGGTCTGGATTCTTGTAGTGAGTCGAGTCTATGTGTCTTTTCAGCAGATCCTTTCGAGAGAAATCTCGAAAGCAAATAGTACATCTTAGCTCCTTCATCATAGCCCTAAGATCATCTCTGACTAGGTTAAATTACTCTTCTATATTGAATAATAATTCCGGCAACGGCTACCGGTAAATCCACGTCAAAACAGCCATAGTTCGAATCGATGCTGCAACAGATTATAGTGATAAAATAGTCGGTGAGTTGATGCCATTAATCGTGGTAGAGGGCCAGACTATAATCCATATCACCGTCTTCGCAAGACGGATCGGTGCTAGGGGAGTCCGGACCAGATCTATCGGGCTTGAATATAAGCTACGAGACGAAGAAAATAGAGGTATATGTAAGATCTAAATGACTCTGTTAATCTTACCTGTATGGACATCGTATGAGTATCCGGAAATAGGAACGTCTAATATCAAGTTGCTTTTCTGTAAATACTTAACATCTTCAACAACACTTTGGTCAACGTCGGAGAAAGGTAGGAATGCGAAATGGTCAACAACTTCTCCTGTTTCGTTCTTGACTTGGTTTCTTAAATCTTCATCTTTGAAAGTCAGCATACCACAATCGGTGTGGTGGATAACGACAATCTCTCTTGTTCCCAAAAGTCTTTGAGAGATAATCAAACTACGTAGAGCATCGGTAGCTCTTCCACCTGCGTTTCTAATAACATGAGCATCTCCCTCTTGCAAGCCTAGTGCCTTAGCAGGGTCAATTCTGGCATCCATACAAACAACAACGGCAACTTTACGTGCTGGAGGCAATGGCAGGTCACCCTTGGTGAATTGAGCAACGTATTTAGCGTTATCTTTTTCAAAATGTGAAGCAACTGTCATGTTATGTGTCTTAAGTGAGCAATTGAAGTAGACCCAAAAAAAAAAATTTTGTTACTTGTTGTCCTTATTTAAAGAAGACACAACAGGTAATGTAATCATAATTGGATCCTGGTTTTATTGGGTCGTTTAAATGAGATCACCAAATTACTCTCAAACAAAACCGTTTACTTCCTAGCCACAGTTCGGAATTGAGTACATATATCTGCTTAATAGACGGAAAAACTCCACATTCACCTTGAAATGGCTGGAAACTGACGATTAACTGAGACCTTCGAATCGTTTCAGGATACAAATATATACAAGTTCATATCTTTTGCTCATTGTGTTATATTTCCTTTTTTTGTATCGAGTCTAATTCGGTTTAGTTAGCATCACCAGAAATCTGGGGAAATAAAGTTAGAGCGATGAGCCACGTCGAAAAAGATAAAGAAGTAAAAAGAAGAAAGCTAGCAACGAGTGCCAAAGACAAGGCTAAGGAGCTGAGAAATGAGGCTATCTCAAAATGGGGGAAACAACCAAAACCTCGTAGCGATGAGGCGTGGATTCAAAGAGCCAAAGAAGTTGCAAATCTCTTAAAAGTCGATGCTGTGATTAGAGACCATGAAGGTAAAGTTCCCTACGAAGAGATCAACCTACTAAAGGCTGCTGGATTGGTAAACTTCTTGGGACCTGAGGAGTTTGGTGGTGCTGGACAAACTTGGGAATTATCCTACCATCTAGTTGTCGAAGTTGCTAAAGCCGATGGAAGTATTGGACATCTTCTAGGAAATCATTATTCATGGTTTTGGTCTGCCGTGTACTTTGGCACCTATGAACAAAGACAAAAATGGCTGAGAATACTGACTGAAGGAAATTTCTACATTGGTGGTGCAGTCAATCCAAGAAATGCTGATATGCTTGCAATCCCATCAGAAGATGGTAAAAAATTGATATTTAGAGGTAAGAAGCACTTTTGTACTGGAAGTACAGTATCAGATATCATGATTTTGGAGGGTGTTCTTCCAGATGGTGACCATGTTTTTGCTTATGTTCCAACATCTCATCCTGGTTTAACTTACCTTGGCGATTGGGATGCTGTTGGCCAACGTCTCACCGAATCTGGCGGGGTTGTGATTGATGATGTTGAAGTTGATTGGAAGGATGCTCTTGGCTTTGTTGATAAAATCAAAATTATCGATGACACTTATATCACCATACTCTTACCTGCTGTTCAATTACAATTTGCTGCTGTTCATACAGGCGTTGGTTTGGGGGCTTTAGAAACTGCCGGTGAATACACAAGAAATCACACAAGAGCATGGCCCTATGGTGGTGACAACAAAGAATATGCTACTGAAGAATGGTATATCAGAGAGAACTACGGAACTTTAGCAGCAAAGCTATTTGCAGCAGAGGCCTTGGTTTACCAGACAGCTAAAAACATTTCCAAATACATACATGCACCAAGAACAGATCTCACGGCTGAAAAGAGAGGTGAAATTGCAGCAACAGTAGCTGCAAGTAAAGTTGTAGCTGCAGAAGCTGCGCTGGACGCAACCTCTAAAATCTTCGAGCTTACAGGGTCGAGATCTGCATTGAATAAGTACGGGCTTGACAGATTCTGGAGAAACACTAGAGTTCACACTTTACATGATCCTCTAGCTTATAAGAAAAGGGAAGTTGGGTCTTACTTCTTGTTGAAAGAACCTCCGACACCCTCCTGGTATAGTTAGGATTGTATATTAAAAAGCTATAGAACAAATTCGTAGAAGAAAGTGTACATAGTTGAAGTAAACTTATCTTAATTACTACTAGAGCCGAGGAAAAGTTTAAAGGAGCCATTAGAACAAATATAAATGCTATTTAGATGCGAGAAAGCGAGTGCGTGGCTATCGTTGGACGTTCGACTTTTGAAATTTCATTGTGGAGGTTTACCGATGATTTTCATCAACCTCCACCACCTTCCTCTAAATATTTTAACAACAGGTTCTCGAACGATGAAAACTGTAAGCCATACATGGATATTTTAGATATGCAGTTCAGAGTGATTCCCATATATATATATTCCATATATAAGTTGGAATCCAAACAAAGGGAATAATCAATACTTTTCAATATATTTTTAGTTGTGATGTCCACTGCGACTTCGAATGGTGTATTTCCTCTATATGGACAAGGTACAGGATACGGGCTTGTCATAGGTATTAGTGCATTTTATGCTGTTGGTATGACTCTGCTGTCTTTATACTTGAAGAAGTACTTTAGAGAAGTGCAAGATTCCGAAATGTATCTTACGGCCAAGAGATCGATCAGAGCTGGTTTGATCGCTTCTTCTGTTGTGTCTTCATGGACACTGTCGGCAACCTTGTTGACTTCAACAACTTTTACTTATCTTTACGGTGCTTCAGCTGCATTCTGGTACGGTGCAGGATGTTGTTGTCAAATATTTTTCTTTGCAATAGCAGCTATTGAGTTGAAAGCGAAAGCCCCACATGCACATACTTTCTTGGAAGTGGTTAAATTGAGATATGGTGCTCCAGGACATCTAATATTGGCTTTCTACTCGATGGTGTATCAATATTTTATATCTGTTAATCTACTAGTTGGTGCAGGCCAGATTTTCAAGGCTGTCACTGGAATGTCAGAGGAAGCTACCTGCTTTTTGTTTCCTATAGGTGTCGCCATATATACACTGTTTGGGGGTCTTAAATCCACTTTTTTGACTGATTGGGTTCATACTTCTGTTATTTATATAATCACGTTGGTTTCATTGTTTGTGGCATATGCGACATCAAATCTAGAGTTTGCGGGATCCCCTGATAAATTATATGAACTATTGGTTAAAGCAGCTGAAGTTGCTCCAGTTGCTGATAATGCTGGGGGATCATACGTTACTATGAGAAGCTTCAACGGCGGGTTAGTTGGTTTAATATTCTTAGGAGGAGGGTTCTCTGCATGTGTTGATTCACAGTTGTTCCAAAAAGCCATTGCAGCTCACCCCAAGTCAACGTTTCTAGGATATACTTTAGGTGGTCTTTGTTGGTTCACTGTTCCTTTCTGTTTGGCGACAACATATGGCTTAGGTGCAAGAGCATTGGAAAGAACTCCAGCTTTTGCTACATATCCTGACACAATGACAGCTGCACAGATAAATAACTCATTAGTGATGCCTTATTTCGCATATACAATTATGGGGAAAGGAGGTGTTATAGCCATTCTAATAGCTCTATTCCAAGCTGTTACAAGTGCTTTAAGCTCGGAAACTGTTGCGATTACTTCTTTATTTACTTACGATATTTACAGAACTTACATTAAACCAGATGCATCTGGAAAACAATTAGTATTCTTCTCGAGGATTATACTAGTGACCTTTCTAATAATTGTTGCTTGTTCTGCCGTTGGGTTTTGTCACGCTGGTTTCTCGGTGAGTTTCATCGTTACAGCCATAGGAATATTGATTGATGGAGCTGTAATTCCTTCTGCATGTACTTTATTTTGGAAAAAACAGTCAAAGTATGCCGTCGCTATAGTTCCTGTTATCACCTCAGCTGCTTCTATAGGTACATGGCTTGGTGTAGCATACCACAAGTATGGATCAGTCAATATCACGACACTAAGTGCGTTCATTCCAACTGTTGCAGGGAATATTTTGGCGTTGGGGGCTCCTATTGTTTTAACACCATTAATAACATATCTAAAACCTGAAGATTTTGACTTTGAGCTCTTCAAAACGTTGAAAAAGGTAGATGACTCAGGGTTTTTCAGGGATGATGAAAGGATTGATTCAGAGAACGATAAAGCTTACAATGAAGAGCTTGAAAAAAGAGAAGAACAGGAGAATGCAGAATTTTTTGAAGAGTTACCAAGAAGAAGAAAAAGAGGTGTGGTAGTGTCTTTATTTATCGTTATTTCTTTGTGCATCTTATGGCCTATTCCAATGTATGGCTCTCATTACATTTTCAGTAAGGATTTCTTCAGGGGTTGGATTGTTGTTACCTTTATTTTCGCATTTCTTGCTTCAGGAGTTATTATATTGCTGCCAATAATTGAGTCAAGAGATAGAATTCTTAGATTTTTGTCTTATGTTGTTAGAGATGTAAAGAAGAAGACATCGGCCGAATTAGGGCTAGACGAGGATATAAAGAGTCAAACCAGTCTACAGAAGAACTTAGTGGAGACTGCAACCATACCTACTTTTTGATCTAATTAGGACATTGAATGTACCATTCTGCATTGGCCTAAAATCTGTAGTCCAATTCGAGATATTTAGGCTAAACACAAAAATTTAATTTGACGCAATGGGCTATTGAAGCCAAAATTGTTCACCATGATACTAGGCACCCGAAGTAATCTGCACGGTGCTATAATCTGCCTTTATTCATCCATATACGGGTCATAGACCAGCAATACTATAATGTTTCCTTTATACTGTGCCCAAATGACCGAATAAAGTGTCTTTGGGTGATGCTGCGTTGATAGGTATTAGAGAAGATACACATTTAGATTTTAAGTCTCAACAATATTCTTGGGTATCCTCAAACTTCTAAGCAGATTATATATTTCTAGGAGTTTCCAACAACATATCTCTTGAATAGATTACTGCTTTGTGGTACAAACTTGATAAACAGGCAAAAAGAATGGTGCTATGGCTGTCTGCTAATGGGGATGCAACTAGGCTTTGTTCTGCTATTGCATTTGGTACAAGGACTCACGTGAAGAATGGAAAGACAAACCACAAACACCTCTCTCTCTCAACTGAGTATCTCTCAGTTGCAGTTCCAGACTTTCCAAAATACTTTATTTTCATGAGTCGTCATGCTCCATATGCCTATGGTACTGTTTTGCCAGTGACTGAAGCCATTGCTAAGAATTACATTCAATGAGTCAAGAAGGTTGCACAACTGAGTCTGTTACATCATTTGATCTAAGCCAGAAGCAGGTGAAGATTTAATCAATTAGAGAAGACATGTCTTGACCGTACAATCTGGAATGATTCATGTAGATCATGGTTCAAACAAGACACCTACGATGGTGAACTAATGATGTGGCCTGGTTCTCGTACCCATTTCTTTGGTATGATGAAGCAACAAAGATTCCAAGACTATCATCTGACCTAGGTCAAAAATAGCAGATTTGAATATTTCGGTAATGGATTCCATGTTGGATGCCCAAGATAAGCAGCTTGATTACGCTGATGAGAACGTTAAAGATTTCTTTGCTCGAATATTCACTAAATAAATATTTATTTTTAAATAAGAACTCAACACACTAGAACAAAAAACTCCTCTTTATTCACGTTGTATCGCTGGAAATCATTGATATTGTTAAAATATTCCAGCCCAGTTTAGTCTTGTGGCCCTAAAAATTTTCGCACTAAAACATTTCAGCATAGATTGCTCGGAACTTTAAGTATCCAATTGAGAAATGGTAAAGCTTCTTTACCTATACCTACTTTCACTTGGCTGTTATAGTGTATCTGCTGAGTATCAAATAACATCAGTGAGACTTAATCGGGCTCTTTACGATGACCCATTGTTCACTCGAAAAATCATCGTTGATATCCCTAGGACGTTCAATAATGCGAGTATACTGATATACAATAAAGAGGATAAAGAGCTCACCAATATCCCAGATTCTGTAAATTCTGAGGCATGGGGTACTTTTGGGTTGTGTTCAAGAGAAAATTCCAATCAAAATAATTGCGAAATAGGGACTTATACGGTTGATTACGGAAATGAAGAGGTCAAAGAGAGGACCATAAATGTGCTTATAAAGCCTCACTATTGGTCTGGGAATTTTGACATTTTGCAATCATATGCGTTTGATGTTAAGGGTTACGGAATTTACAGTGTATGGAGCAACTGCAAAGGATCATTAGATATTCCTGGATGTCGTATTAGAACGCAACAATCTACTACCTTTTTGGAATTATATTCAAACCAATTCTCTAGTTGGGCTCTAATATTATTGGGGTTGTCTTTAATAGCAGTTATTGTTTCAAAGCTGCTCACTTCGTATAATAATTCCCTCAAGTTTATTCATCCTAACTTTTTCCACTATCTACTTACCATTTTAGTTGTATCGGTACCCTTGGACCTTTGTTTTGCTTGGATATGGTATTCTGCAGTGCAGGAACTGGAGAGCTATTCAATTATTGGGATCTTACCTCAAAATTTTTACTTTTGGAACGCTGTGAAAAGTTCAACCCGAAATCTATATTTAGTTATTGGTTCAATAAGAAGTTTAGTGTTATATCTTATTATTTATCAAATTGCAACTCTTAGTGATCCCGGAATAAAGATAAATCTGAGGAGAGGTCTGCACTGGAAAGTGTTTTTATGCTTGGTTTCTTGGGTTTCCTTCATTGAGTTGTATGATCTCCGGTTTATACAAAGATTTATGGAACGTTTGTTCACTACTAGACCTCTGGCTCTTCACATAGATTATTTAGAACTTGACAAAAAAATTCGTTTTATATTGCATCTCCTGTCCACATTATTTTACACTTTACTTTGGATTCTTCTTTATAGAACATCACAGAATACTGAAGCAACTGTAATTAAACTAACACCAGAATATTCAAGGAGATACAAGCTGACAAGAGTCATTGTGGTGTTCTCAGCTATCGTAATGAGAGCAGTGAGTTTTATAGAAGCTCAGATTATAAGACGTATTTTTGAGACTTATCTTTTTGGATCCATTCCCGGTCATGTTTTGAATTTAGACCATGATCTGGCTTCTAACAAAATACTAAGTTGGGTTTTCAAGTTTGTTCTTTCTGTCTTATACACCTCTGATAAATTCGTTCTGCCTCTTTTGATGATTGTGTTTATCAATATATGGTGGACATATTCTGGCGATGAAAATTTAATAGATTTAGATCTAGTTGATTCAAAGATTCAATAAAGGAGAGCTTGTGTTGTTTGCATTAGTGGCTGAAAGTTTCATATCAGACTCCCACGGACCAAGTTGAAATAAAACAAAATCTATAACTAAACCAATGAAATTGAATTGGAAAGTCTGGCTGAATAGTGACTTTAATAGAAGGTTTAGGATTTAAGAACATTCTGTATTTTCAGTCATGTTTAGACAATTTCCAATCCATTGTAGTTATATTTAGGTGTGCAAAAATGCAGATAGCTAGAGATTAGACTTAAGTGAACTGTTTTAACATCTCTGATAATTTACTCGTTATAGACCTTCGGCCAGTTGAAAATCTTAATAATCTTTTAAATGGTATTTCCATTAATTTGCTTTGTGATTGAGCTTGAGTCAAGGCAAAAAGGGCTTACAGCTTTTGCGGGTATACTTCTGTTCTTTCTATCTCTTCAACGTAAGGGCAGAGAGAGAGATAATGATCGCATCTGACTACATATTCATTTGAATTCAATGTACTGTTTCAGTTAAATACTTCTCACTGGAATAAGAAAATTATCTAAAATAGAGGATTAGATTTGCCTCTATAAGATAATCAAAAGAGAATAAACTCCATAACTAACTTCCAGCCCAGGCCCTTGGTTTTGGGGTACCCCGAGGTTCGTCCCACATACTAACTAGTACAACTCTTTCTCCAGTAAACCAAGGATATCTTCCATGTGAGACTTGATAGTTATCCACCAAAACTAAGTCCCCTTCTTGCCAGCTATGTCTATATTCGGTAGTCAGTGAAGTTTCAAAAATTTTCTTCAAAGCTTCTACTGGAATGTCTGTTCCATCTTCGAAAAAGGTTGATACTTCTTTCTTCTGTGCACCAGGCTTACTAGGAGCCCCTGCTCCGACCAAACTATTGAACCAAACGGGGTTTCCTGTTGCAGGATGAACTCTGAATGGTGGTGTATGTTGTGTAATTTCGACATTATTGTTTGGCAACCAACGGAAATCATCTGTCAGTCTTCTAATCTGCTTTTCTGCTTTGGCCTTTTTAGCTTCGAACGAATCATCAGCTTTAATCTCATGTCCAAAAACATCTGGAAAATCCCAACTGTATTCTTCAATAGATCCTTGATTCCCATCAGCATAATAAAGACTTTTCTGCTTCAAGCCTTTCTTCTTTTGGAATAGGTCTATGATATCAGGATAATTGGCTTTCACCTTCTCAAATAACTCTCTTTGGTGTGCTATTGGTGTATCACCCTGACCCTCAACTGGTTTGACTTGACAGAAGAAATGGATATTCGCTGGAAAATGGGTATATCTAGCATATTCACTATGCTGATACAATCTTTTATCTCCAGAGGTTTCACTAGCTGTGTGCACATTCAAAGCCTTTTGGTTTCTATAACCATGTAGCCCGATTTGCTCAAAAGGAACTCTGTTTCTTGCTTCCTCAAGAGAGTTGACAAACAAGGAGAAATCACCAGGCTTTGAGTAATGGAAGCCTCGAAACAATATTGCACCATGTTTATGCAACAGTGTTTCATAATAGCCTTGCTTGGAAAATTCCACTAACAATTTAGCTATAGATTCTCTTGATGCCCTAGTAACTTGATTAGTCTGGTCGTTTTCCAAAGTAAGTACCAACGGAAATTCATTCCCATCTACTATATGTGCATCTTTGCTTTCAGCCCTTTTGATGACTATGCTTTGGCCGTCAATTTCACCTGAAAGAATATAGTTCTTCTCATCAAATTCTACAGAGTCACTTTCCCTTGTCATCTTTACCAAGAAACAATTGCACTATTACACTAAATGTAGGCACTTTACAGAAATATCGACCATATTCTGCTTTTTCCCATGGTATATATAGTCAAGGAATGTTGTGATTTGGTCTATTGTGCTATTATGCCCCCCCTAGAAGTGCAAAAGGGAAATTTCCTTCCAAATCAAGTGAGAGTACCGAATATTCTTAAAGATCTTCAAATATTAAGCTTTGCTGATATGATTCATAGGGCAAAATCAAAGGTATGGCTTGTATTATCAGGCTGAAGAACTGCATGGGGACAGTTACGAGGGACATTAGGTTACAGTAGTGGCAACTAGATAGTATTTTTTAGATGATGATTTAAACAAATAGAAGAGGCTGCTAAATTTTTTTAGTAAGAAACTATTTGTATTGTTGGTACTATGGAATCATTCAATTTGAATAGGAAGACTAATCAGATTACTGATGGCGACTTATCGACCTTGGAATTTCCTAAAGACGTTTTTCTAGAGGAACTAAACAATACTGAACGCAGGATCAAGAAAACCTGGAGATCTAGAATCTGGTACTCCTTAGACCACCCACCAGAGGAAAGGAAAACACTCTTGAAATTGGATTGGGCCCTCGTTTTTTTCGCTACCTTTTCAACATTTGTGAAATATATCGATAAGACAAATTTGGCTGCTGCTTATGTGTCAGGTATGTCAGAGGATATTCACATTGTAGGTAATGAGCTTAATTATGCCAATACTGGTTACAATATTGGATCTCTAATTTTTTCTTATGTCGCCGGTGTTCTAATGGTCCAGGTTAATACCAGGTATTTCATCTTGGTTATTGAGTATATATGGGTAATTCTCACATTTTGTTTTGCAGCCGTTAAAACTCCAACCCAAATGGTTGCTTTGAGAACCCTAATCGGAATCGCTGAATCAGGTCACTATCCGTGTCTTATGTTCATGATTGGTGCTTATTACACAGAGGCAGAAGCAGCTCGAATTGCAGTTATTGTTCAAAGTTTTACTAGTGTCGGACCTATGATTAGTTATCAACTTCAATCAGTTTGTTCCGCAAAGTTATCAGGCAAAGGTGGCTTAAAAGGCTGGCAGTGGACTTTCATTATTGATGGAATTATATCTATATTCTTCTTAATACCTCAAACTTTTTTTTTCCCCGATATTTTACCTAGACTTAAGAAGAACTGGTATTGGACTGAGGAAGAGGTTGCCTTTTTAAAGACCAGAAAACCAGAGAAGAAAACACGGCACTTACGAAAGATTGATTGGTCAGATATCAAACGATTTCTCTTTACATGGGAAGTTTATGCGTTTTGGTTGTATGCCGTTACCCAAGGTTTAGCTTCCAATTCCATGAATACACTTTCATTTTATATCAAGGGTTGGAATAAGATAAAACCAGGGTCCTATACAGTTTCCCAGATAAACAGACTGACTATTCCAATGTACGCTGTCCAATTTTCGGTAGCCCTCAGTACTGGGTGGTTATCTGATACTTTATTGAAAGGAAATAGATGGATTCCAATGATTTTCGCAGGACTTTATGAAGGAGTTATCTGTTTTATACTTGCATCAAAGCCTGTTTATGAAACTTCAAGAGGTGCAAGGTTTTTCTTATATTTCAATACCTCTTGGTGTTTGGGAACTGCAGGACTTTATTGGATTCAGGTACAGGAATTCTTCAGTTACGATACTAAACTGAAAGGTTTTGTCACTGGTGGTGTTAATCCAGCAGGTGGTATTGTTCAATTAATTATAGACAATATATGGTTTAAGACAAGTAAACAGCCATTTCTTTACACGGGACATTACATCTCAGCAGTATTTGCTGTACTTTATGCCTTTGTTGCACTTGTCACTGGGTTATGGACAATCTATCTGAAAAAGTATAAGAAAAAACAGTACGCCGATAACTTTGTCTCCGATGAACAAAGAGAAGAAAATGAGTACTTCAGGGAAAAGAGAGAGCAAGAGCTGGCAGGAGAGGTTGACTCAAAAGATGATTCAGATGATATCCCTAGAAAAGATAATGCTGTGGTCGTAACAAGAAGTATTGATTATTGAGTGGTGTAAGTTTATTATTACTCCAAGATCTGCTCAAACTTTCATTAATTTTTTTACTGTAGGTTATTGCAAAAGCTAAATTTATTGACACATATTGGTTTGGCTATAAGTTCGTATACTAAACAGACACCTAATTCCATTCCTTCTAGTAGCTCTAAATATAGTTACATGTTTCATCTCTTATTAGTACTAGCCCTCTTACTTTTTTACAATAGATCCTGTTCGAGGTGTTAATTCTCTTTGCCTTCCACGAATAATCAGTAAAGTTGGTTCTCTGCCTATCTCATAGCTCAATATTTGCTGCATTGAATTTTCAGATTTTGAATGGTGAATAATAGTTGACACAAAATCACTCTCTCAGATAGCATGACAGAACATTCACAATCTGCCAAGTCAAGCTTGGTTAGTTTTAAAGTGTTCTCATAATTTGAGTATGAAGCATCAAGATTTATAATATATTAATAATTTAGGAGCTCTTGTTTCATTGAGAGATCAGTAACAATCCTTTATTGAATGTTTTTTTTTTCCAAGTGAAAAACAAAATCTTGAGTAGATCGACTTATTAAAATTCAAGATTTATATCTCATCTAATGCTTATGAGATCTCACAGTTAATATTAAATCTGCTATCTCTTTGGGGGTTTTTGTTGTTTCAGTTAATTGTTATATATTTGTTATGGTTACAAATAATTATGACCCATTGGTTTGATAACTTACATACTCAAATACTTGTAACACTATATTTTAAGACCTGGACCATTCATTCATTGTTTTTCATTTCTTGGGTTTAAGTAATGCTCCTAGTATCTCAATATATCCTCCAAAAACTGATTGATTCAAGAATAGGATTTGAAATATCCAAAGAAGGTTTTCTAATTTTTACTGCTTTTAGCAATCACTTATTTAGAATTGTTTTCATTCAACCAGGTTTCGGAACCACTTGAGCCTCAAAAACTTTACAGCCAATTTGTCTCAGACTAAGTTTTTGAGCAAAATGATGACGAGATGATATGCCTATACGGCTGATCAATAACTGCAAGGAATAAGTACCATAGTTATCTGCTAGGTGATATCAGACTGGCTATTCTCCTTTTTCCTGATTGTAAATTCTTCCGCAAAATATACAGGGATGATTCTCTTCTGTAAATTAACTTTTCTTTTTTCAGAATCTAAAATCTATTGTTGAAACTTTAGAGAATAATTTGAGTTAACCCAGCATGTGTATTAGAGTCTTTTGAGGGCGTTTGTGACTAAAAGGCTGTTTGAGTATAAAGAATCATCCGAATGCTTTCAAAAATTGTTGATTTTGCAATTTTACCTTTAAAAATAGTTTCATAATCGATTTTGAAGCCGTGATTTAATTAGAAAGAGCTTATAACTATCTGACCATAGTTCTAAACTTTGTAAGCATCACAATTTTGAGTTATTAGGCAGTATCTAATAATATGTGTAGCCCACAAAACCTTTTGGAGGGTAACAGAATATACCCAATTTATCTATTGTCGATTGCAGATCAAAATGATAGCTCCTTAATAAATTCCAAGTCAGATGAGCCCCAAATCAGTGATGTTTAAGAATTTATACCCAAAATCCTCGCAAAATCCTCGCAAAATTTTGAGCTATCAAGTTTATGCAAGATGTTGCAGATTTTGAGTGAGCATCTCAAAATAATGTGAGACACAGACCTCAAAAACAGAATAAACTTCGAGCCAAACATAAGAAAAATGCACGCCGCATTCAAATGAGCCACATTTCATTAACTTATAGAACTTTATGATGAATGTTGTCTTAAACTCTCCAACTATTGGGAGATGTACAAGAAGTTGCAGATTATAAATGAACATCTCAATCATATTTGAGACACAAGCCTCAAAAACAGACTGAACTTCTAATCAAATTCTGCCAACAGTAAGTAAACTATGAATCTTTTTGTAAAATAATGTACGTTTTGAATATTCCATTTGATTTGTAAGGCATTACTGTGAAACATGCTGCAGTCGAGTGTTATTTGATTTTATGTTGTTATGTTGTCTAACGAACTCTAAAACCAGCCAATTGACCTATTTCTTTCTATCTTGTCCAAATAATGTGTGCACTTATTTCGGTGAATGACAGTATGGAATACTAATTTAATAGATTATCAGGTCCAAAAAGTGTTTTGATGTCATCAAGATACAAAAGCGAAGGACTAGATTGATAGAAACGAGAACTACAACAACTAACCCTCTGATCCTTCGTTGTAAAATAACTTTGAATGATTAATCAGGATCATCTGTGTATCAGACTTTAATGCATACTACAGCTCGGCACTACCACAAAAAGATTATCATTCGAGACATCTTATCAAACAATATGCACTTTTGGTAGATTTCGAAAATAGAAATGACAAAAATGAATCTCAAGACTTATTCAAATCTAATATAAAAGCAAGAATAATTCTCTGAATTTATTGACTCTAAATCATAAACTCAAGAATGATTCTTAAGACACTAATAATTTCTATTCTCCTTGCAAACTTGATCTGCGCTAAAGACCTTGAAGATGTTTTTACAGGAATTAAAATCATTTCTAGTTGGAGGCCAAGACCATGGGGTTTGTTGAATATGACTGCAACTTGGGAAATTAAAGATACATCTGACATTAAAGCTGGAGACAAGTTTAATTTAACTATGCCATATGTTAACTTTGTTGGAACTTCTACCACTCTGAAACTGGACGATGGAACAGCTGTTGGTAACATTTCTGTCTCATCTACTCATGGTAGTTCATATGATCCCTCATTAATATCTGTGACTCTAACGGAATCAGTTTCCAGATATTCTAGTCTTTCTGGTACTTTATTTTTTTTTGTCCATTTGGATGACGGTTTTAGAAAAGAGACAATAAATAACTCAAAGCACTGGGTTGCTGGAGTAAATGAACTTGTTTTCAACGGAAATTTAAAGGCAGACGTAACATTTGACGCCGATAATACCTATAAGACTACCTTTTTAGCCGATGATTGGGGCAATTTCACATTTTTCCTTGCTTCACCAAAGTGTAATGATCACGGGGGAACTAAGAGTGGGGTTTTCACTACGACGGGAACTGTAAAGACTATAGGAAATAATCATCTGAATAGATGGGGAATCGAAGCTGCAATGACCGATCCTGACTTTTCTAATTACAATCCATTTGGACATCCTGAAAGTTATATGAACATTTCAGACGTCAGTATAGAGCAAAGCTCAGATAATGCTAGTTATACCGTAACTTTTGGAGCAATTGGTACAAACCGTTTCTGGTCTTCAGCTTTATTCAATTATGTTGGTGGTTCCCAAATTATGACATACGAAGCAACCTGTGTTGATGGTACCACAGACTCCGGGGAGTTCAGTTCAGGAAAAGGTAGCTCAGGTGGTACTGGATCTACAGGAGAAGGATCAAGTAAGTTAATTCATCAGAAACATATGGTATATTACTAATTTAGCAATAGGTGAAATTGTTGACACAGTCACTATTACAACTCCATGGACTGGTTCTTATACCACTAGCTATCTAACAACTGGTACTGATGACACTGTTACTGATGTTATTGAAACACCTTCTAGCTCTACACAAGCAACAGTTACTATCACAACTCCATGGACTGGTTCTTATACCACTAGCTATATAACAACTGGTACTGATGACACTGTTACTGATGTCATTGAAACTCCTAAGAGTTCAGGTGCTATTGAAACAACAACATCAACATGGTCTAGATCTTACACAACTACTTATACTACTGTTGGTACAGACTCATCATCTACTATTGTTGTTGATGTCCCACCATCAACTGTCACCACAACAACTCCATGGACTGGCTCTTACACAACTAGCTATTTAACAACTGGTACTGATTCTGTAGTCACTGATGTTGTTGAGACTCCTAAGAGTTCAGGTGCTATTGAAACAACTACATCAACATGGTCTAGATCTTACACAACTACTTATACTACTGTTGGTACAGACTCATCTTCTACTATTGTTGTCGATGTCCCACCATCAACTGTGACTACCACTACTCCATGGACTGGTTCTTACACTACCTCCTACTTAACAACCGGCAGCGATGACGTTGTTACTGATGTCATTGAAACTCCTAAGAGTTCAGGCGCTATTGAAACAACTACATCAACATGGTCTAGATCTTATACCACTACTTATACTACTGTTGGTACAGACTCATCTTCTACTATTGTTGTTGATGTCCCACCATCAACTGTGACTACCACTACTCCATGGACTGGTTCCTTCACAACTAGCTACTTGACTACCGGTACCAACTCAGTTGTCACGGACGTTATTGAGACTCCAGGTAAAACTGTTACTATCACAACTCCATGGACTGGCTCTTACACCACTAGCTATTTAACAACTGGTACTGATTCTGTAGTGACTGATGTTATTGAGACTCCTAAGAGTTCAGGTGCTATTGAAACAACTACATCAACATGGTCTAGATCTTACACAACTACTTATACTACTGTTGGTACAGACTCATCATCTACTATTGTTGTTGATGTCCCACCATCAACTGTCACCACAACAACTCCATGGACTGGCTCTTACACAACTAGCTATTTAACAACTGGTACTGATTCAGTTGTCACTGATGTTGTTGAGACTCCATCAAGTTCCAACCCTGCTACAGTCACTATTACAACCCCATGGACTGGATCTTACACAACTAGTTACTTAACAACCGGTACCGATCACACAGTTACTGATGTAATTGAAACTCCAAAAAAGACAGTTACTATAACAACCCCATGGGGAGGAAGCTATACAACATCCTATCTGACCACTGGTACAAATTCGATAGTGACAGATGTTATTGAGACACCATCTACCTTCAGTGGTTACCATAATACTACGACTACGCCAAGGAGAACTGTTACTATCACAACCCCATGGACTGGAACTTACACAACGAGCTACTTGACTACCGGTACCAACTCAGTTGTTACGGACGTTATTGAGACTCCAGGTAAAACTGTTACTATCACAACTCCATGGACTGGCTCTTACACTACCTCCTACTTAACAACCGGCAGCGATGACGTTGTTACTGATGTCATTGAAACTCCTAAGAGTTCAGGCGCTATTGAAACAACTACATCAACATGGTCTAGATCTTATACCACTACTTATACTACTGTTGGTACAGACTCATCTTCTACTATTGTTGTCGATGTCCCACCATCAACTGTGACTACCACTACTCCATGGACTGGCTCTTACACCACTAGCTACTTAACAACCGGCAGCGATGACGTTGTTACTGATGTTGTTGAGACTCCTAAGAGTTCAGGAGCTATTGAAACAACTACATCAACATGGTCTAGATCTTACACAACTACTTATACTTCTGTTGGTACAGACTCATCTTCTACCATTGTTGTTGATGTTCCACCATCAACCGTCACCACAACAACTCCATGGACCGGAACTTACACAACCAGCTACCTGACTACCGGTAGCAACTCAGTTGTTACAGACGTTATTGAGACTCCAGGTAAAACTGTTACTATCACAACCCCATGGACTGGAACTTACACAACCAGCTACTTGACTACCGGTAGCAACTCAGTTGTTACAGACGTTATTGAAACCCCTAAGAGTTCAGGCGGTATTGAAACAACTACATCAACATGGTCTAGATCTTACACAACTACTTATACTACTGTTGGTACAGACTCATCATCTACCATTGTTGTCGATGTCCCACCATCAACTGTGACTACCACTACTCCATGGACTGGTTCTTACACTACCTGCTACTTAACAACCGGCAGCGATGACGTTGTTACAGAAGTTATTGAAACCCCTAAGAGTTCAGGCGGTATTGAAACAACTACATCAACATGGCCTCTGTCCTACACAAGTACTTACACTACGGTTGGTGGCGGTGGTTTCTCTACTATTGTTGTTGGAGTGCCTCCATCAACTGTGACTACCACTACTCTATGGACCGGCTCTTACACTACCTCCTACCTAACAACCGGCAGCGATGACGTTGTTACTGATGTCGTTGAAACTCCTAAGAGTTCAGGCGGTATTGAAACAACAACATCAACATGGTCTAGATCATACACAACTACTTATACTACTGTTGGTACAGACTCATCTTCTACCATTGTTGTTGATGTTCCACCATCAACCGTCACCACAACAACTCCATGGACCGGATCTTACACAACTAGCTACTTGACTACCGGTACCAACTCAGTTGTCACGGATGTTGTTGAGACACCATCTAGTGGTTATATTGATGTTAGTACCACAACCTGGACCAACTCTTTCACGAGCACCTACACTACCACTGGTACTGATGGACACACAACTAAGGTTGTTGAAGTTCCACCATCGACTGTCACTATCACTACTCAATGGACCGGATCTTACACAACTAGCTACTTGACTACCGGTAGCAACTCAGTTGTCACGGATATCGTTGAGACACCATCTAGTGGTTCAGTTATCATCACAACCACCACCTGGACTAACTCTTTTACAAGTACCTATACGACTGTTGGTACTGATGGACGTACCACTGATGTTGTCGAGGTTCCACCATTAACTGTCACTACCACTACTCCATGGACTGGAACTTACACAACTTCTTACTTGACAACAGGCAGCGATGGAGTTGTCACAGATGTTGTTGAGTCCCCATCTAGTGGTTATATTGATGTTAGTACCACCACCTGGACTAACTCTTTCACGAGCACCTACACTACCACTGGTACTGATGGACATACAACTAAGGTTGTTGAA